>SJYC01100636.1:0-12695 GCA_006408675.1 Madoqua kirkii
TTTAATTAATGATGTTTTGTGGAATTAGAAATGAATTAATGTCTCTTCCAAACAAAACCGTACCAGGTTAAGGATACAGTTAAATAAAATTTGAAGAACCATTTGGGTATGTTAACATTATAAAATTAACTTCTAATTAATCATAGAATTCCTATCTCATGTATACATATAATCAGTAACATTCCCCACAGTCATAAATTGTCTTATCTCTTTAGCCCTAGCAGTTAAAATGTTTTAAGTGTTTTGCTGTGACTTTGACATCAGTTTTTTATATATTAACTTTCAGTTTGGAATTAACAAATTCCATAAGATATTTTTTAAGTTGGCATTTAGTGTTTTTACCATATAGCTTAGTAGCTGCTTCAAGTAGGAATAACATTGATTCTTATTCTTCTCCTTGTTCCTTATTTCTGACCTTTAAAATTATAATACAGGGACTCCCTGGCAAGCCAGTGGTTTCGACTCTGTGCTTCTACTTCAGAGCGCTTGAGTTTAGTCCTTGGTCAGAGAACTAAGATCGCACATGCCCTCACATGCTGCATGGTGTAGACAAAAAAAAAAAAATTAAAAACTTGAAAGCCCCAAATACTTAAAGCAAAATAAAATTATGATACGCTTTTCCTCTAAACTTTAAACTATTTTAGAGAAAGCAGCACAGTTTTTTTTCCCCCAAATAACATACAATTTGATTGAATTAAGTTTGATTTCATTCTTATTATACCAATAAAAATTCATGCACAAAAGAATCATTGAGTAGTGTACAAAATACACCAACTTTTCTGTTTTTAGATTGTTTCTATTAATGCATTTGTTTTCTTTTGTTATATTCCAATAAGCACTGTTTTTTTAAAAAAGTGTATCTACTTTGAATTGAGTAATGATAGAGTTCCATCAAGAGCTTAAAACCAAGAATTGCTTACAGTAAAAAGCTTTTGCTGTATACCTACGCTTGGGATCATTTCTTTACTTGAACCTTGATAATAGTTTTATCATGTTCATTTCAATTTCTAAAGATAATACGATTCAGTTTTGTGATGTTTTATTTCACTTGCCTTTGGTTGGCCACAAGTTCATTTATATTTTTCTGTAAGCTGCTGCAGAAAAAACAAGCATTCTCATTTTTGGCCAACCAAATAGCTGTTTATTCTTGCTGGGTTTGTGGATGAAACCTAGTGAAAGTTTAGTAAAGTGTAAGTTATTCTCAAAACTTGAAACGAATTCAAGACCTCATTCCCTTTCATGCATAATATTTCTATATAGACATGATACCCTAATTTTCACAGTCTCGGTTATGAGAAATATCTCAGGAAAAACCTAGTCTTAAAGGGACAGTTTGATCTAAAAGTTAGAGGTAACAAAACCAGGAGGCTTTGACTTTTTTAAAAAAATTATTTTAAAATATGCAAAATAAGACAGAATAATGAAATGAATGTTCATGTACCTGCTTCAGTTATTATCCATTCATGGTCAGTGTTGTTTCACTTAAACTCCTGTCTGCATAATCCCTCCTGCCATTATTATTAGTTCATCTGTAAGTATGTCAGTCTGTAACTTGAAAGATAAGGAACATTTAGAAAAAGTAATCACAGATTCATTACTCTACCGAAATGAATCATTCCTAATATCAAGTATCCAGTTACTGTTCAAATTTCTAATCATCTCTTTTTACAGTTTCAGCTATTAACCAAATATGATCCATACATTGGTTGGTTGGTTTTAATCTGTGTGTTCTGTATGTGCTGTTTCCCACTCCCACACTTCTTCTATGCAATTATTTGGGGGAAGAAACAGCTTCATTTGTCCTGCAGTTTTGCAGTTTGGATTGTGCCAGTTGCTTGCACCTCTTGCTTGCATCTCTTGACAGATCTAGAGCCTTGATAAGATTAATGTTTAATTTTGGGGAGCAAGGTTACTTAAGTGGTAGTATGTTCCTCTGTCAGGCACATAGCACCTGGTTTTCTTGCAATATTAGCAGCAATTTGATGTTCAAAGCCTAGACTTACTGACAGGGAACCTATATAACATCCAGATCTATTAATTCTGTTTTTTACCATACCATGTACTTTGATGTCTTAGTAACTATGTTCATGTGCTCCCTTGACCTGAAATTCCATTTCCTCCCTCTGCTATACTGGGAAATCAGTCTGTATTCAAGGTCCAGTTCAAATTATAGTTCAATGAAACTTTTCCCTTCAGAGTTAATAACTGCTCTTCATAATTCTTTTTTATCAATTTATATCTCCTCTACTATAATACCACATTATTCTAGTTATTATCTATCTTCTCTAGATCAGTGGTCTTCAACAGAACTTGACTGTACCTATCAGTTAAGAATTCGTATGTACTCCTCATATGTAGAGTTTATAAATTAAATGTGTGCTATCATAGAAGTTTGCTATATGCATTATAAAATATTCAAAAGTGAAAAAATTTTAAATTTTATAAAGTAACATCTTTAAAAGATTAATTATTTTCACTAAAAGAGGAATCTTTGAGTAAATAATATAATCGTACCTCATTTTGAAAGTTAACTTTTTTCCTCACTAAAACATTTCTGAGAAAAGCCATATGATTGAATGTGCTTCATTTGTTTTTTCGTCTTGGTTTTACACTTTTTGATTCAGTGATTAAAAGTTTTAAGTCTGTATTGAGTATATTTTGACACTGGTTTTTATATATGAAAGTTACCTCTTGGAAACAAGTAGATTCAAATGAAAGATGAACATTTTTAGGGACCTTAACAGTTTTCATCCCAACTACTGTTTTTAGTGCTTGTCGTCATGTTCATAGTGTTTGTTTTTCAGTGTCAATGCTAATCACCCTCACATTAGCTATTTCAGCCCAGTATGGGTTTAGTGTGAGGTTTGTTTAAAAAGGAGTGAATATAAATCTATATTTTATTTGGTTTCTATTTTATCTGAGAGGGGCTTGATTTGTCACATCTAATTAGGTTGCCATGGTTTTATTTCATAATGTATCATGCAGTTTAGGTGTTAGGAGTAAGATATTTGCATTGCCACTTTGGAGGATTTTGTTTTATTGTTTGTTTCTATGTTATTGGTGTTCATTCTGTCAATTCTTTGCAGAAATGGCATTTACCAAGAATAAATGCTACTAGTATTTAACATGGGTTAGTGCTGATACCCTCACTTGGTTTGAGTCAGATGTTCACTTGTCATGTAGAGCACCCATGTCATGCCTCCTTTACATGTTTGATTTTTTGTTAAATCTAGATAAATATTTAGTTCAGCTGAGCTCTAAAAATTTATTTGTCACAAAATGCAGACTGTGATGAGGGTTACAACCAAGTGAAGATGTAACTGTCTGCTTTAATTCAGGACTGTCCAACTCCGCACTCCCCATAGGATATTTTGGGTGCCCCGTGTGGCAGGGTGCCACCTGATGCATGGACCCACTAGGGCTACCAGTGCCAATCCATGTTAGTACAATGCCAATTTTTGTTAAATGCCTTCTCTCTCTCTTTTATTTTTAGATAAGTGAGCATTTCTTTCTATAGTTTATTGGAAAGTAAATAATTTTATGGATTCTCCAACACTGTTTTGAGGATTTTGTTTTCTGTTGTGAGGAGAGGAACTGTAAAAGTTACCCTTGCATTGCTAGCACTTAGAACAAGACCTGGCACACATTAGGTTACTATTGGTAATTTGTTGGATGAAAATCTAAGGAGACCCTCCTGATCCAAATAGAGGACCTTCATTAAAAAGTAGTGACATAAATATATGGATGGATATGGAGGTTTAGATGTCATATTGATAGATGTTAAAAGGGCTTTTTATGAAAAGTGAGAGTGGGGCATATTTATGGTGAAAATTGGTAATATAGTGACATGTAGTGTAGGAATATTTATGTGTTTTAAAGTCAAATAAAAGTTAGGAAGATAAATTTGTATAGTGTCGTGTTAAGCTGTGAATTAGTTGATGGATTGCAGTAGTTTTGTTGAAGGAAATGAAGAAAAAGGGATGAAACTTAACGTTTCAGTTAATTGTTAAGATTTGGTGTTTTAACATAAGTATAATAAGGGACTATAGGTTTCTATGCTAATTTTAAAATGGTTTTAGCAACTTTCCAGAAACACATATTTTAGTCTATAGAATCTGTCTCTTATACACATCTCCCTAAAAATGTTCATCTTTCATTTGTTTTTTCGTCTTGGTTTTACACTTTTTGATTCAGTGATTAAAAGTTTTAAGTCTGTATTGAGTATATTTTGACACTGGTTTTTATATATGAAAGTTACCTCTTGGAAACAAGTAGATTCAAATGAAAGATGAACATATTAAGATTTGGTGTTTTAACATAAGTATAATAAGGGACTATAGGTTTCTATGCTAATTTTAAAATGGTTTTAGCAACTTTCCAGAAACACATATTTTAGTCTATAGAATAGTATTTAACTTTGCAAAACTATAAAAAGTGCCTCAGTTTCAGATGTGAATTACGTGAGCACATGTTTGAATAGCTTTTGTGTAGGTTTTGCTCACTTATATCACAGTGATAACGTGGACTTTAGGTCAATTTAATATCTGTAATATTTATGTATATTTTTCAAAAAACAATGAAAGTTATTTGTAACTGATTTTTGATAGTTTTCTCCATAAGACAGATATATGGTGTCTTTATATTTCTGCGGATAGTATACTTCAGTTGTACTGAGGAATGCTATTTTTCTGTTTTTGGAGGTGGTTTCCAATGTATATGGAATCATAAGCTGCCGTGATAACAGGAATATGTTCTTTTGGGAGACATGTACCAGTCCTTTAATGCTAAATATTTGAATGTTTGTCTTTTTGTTTTCTGCTGCTTGTAAACGTAAAATTAGATTTAGTAGAACATCTCCTTAAGTGGTGGTAAGGTAATGTTGTTTTATGTCAATCACTCAGTAAACTAGCTTGATGTTTAAAAATGCCAAATTTTTATACATTGCTTAATTTTTTTTTTCTTCTGGTTTTGTTGGAGTATAGAGACTGTGTTGATTATGTGGGCATGGATATGGGGAGGCAGTGTTGGGGCTAAATTCTAAAATTTTGTCAAAAATCTTTAACTGAATGCAAGAAACTTTAGCTTTTACATTTCATACTAGTGTTCATCACCCGTTAATACCTTTAAAATCTTAATGCTCTTAAATGTATCATTTCTTCTTTTCTTAATTAAAGACTTGAAGAATTAAAAAATCAAAAAGGAAACATGAAATTATGGCACAAATGTACTTGACATAATTAGTTTACCTGTGTGAGTAGGATATCCATTTGGTAAATGGATTCATACCTAAAATCTTAATTTGGACTAATTACATTCAAAAAGTAACCTGAGTGTTCGAAGAATAATTTCAGAAGTATTACTCTAAATATGGTATAACTTTGTCATTATCATCAAAGTAAGAACACTCAAATTTAAATTCTCCATACTTGGACAAAAGTGATAGGGTCACTTTACTCCTTAGGAAAAGAAAAACTTCTCTTAAAGGGAAAGTATAGACTAGTGTGAAATAGGTAGCACCCTTGACACATGGAGATTTTTAAAAAATTTTGCCTCTGACAAGGTATATGATGTTGGTCAAATAACTTTTGCATTGTAACTTTAAAAGGTTTCAATTGGCCTATTAAAACCTGAATACGAAACTATAATTTATATGGTGGGAAAAAGTGATAGTATAGATGAGAAGGTTAGCCCTATATCATCCCAGGTCTCTTCTACATTTATAAAAGCAGAGTATATTTGGCTTGGCCTTCCATTTTTTTTCTCATGTTTCACATATTCAAGTGGAGTTAGTACTGGTTAGAGACATGAGCAACAATGAATGATGAGCCAGGTATGTATTAGCAAATGTATTTGAATGATGAAACAGGTTATATTGTTTGCAATAATTGTGTATCTTTAGACTCTGTTCAGTATTTGAGTTATTGTTGAAATTGGTTACTTGGCACTCACTGGTATAAGATTTTTAGTCTAGAATAAAACTAATAAAATGACACATTAACAAACCCAAGATGTTAGTTTGCAAGGAAATTTGTATAATTGGTAAGAAATGAAACATTCTTTTTAGCAATTTAAAACACCACGTGACTCACATTTGAATAAAAACAGTTGAAAAATACTCCTTAATACAGTATATTTGGAAATTCTATGATGGTAAGTAGGTGAAATATTTCAAAACTGATAGTGCTTTGATTCTATTTAAACTTGTCATGTCTGGAGTCAGTGGTAACTATTTAAGGATGTATGTGAGCATCAGTTTAATTGAAGACAAAAGAGCTCTTTATTTCCAAATAAGGAACCCAAAAGAAGAGATTATATTAGATATTGCAAAAACCATTCTTTCCCCAAAAGGGTGTATATAGGGTAGGGTAGAGGTTTGTCCTAACGCTGTGTTCTCTTCTATTCATTGACTGAATGACCTTGGGTAGAACATTTAACTTTAGAACAAAAGTATCTTCATTTATAGAATGTTACCTTAAATATCTTATTGGTTAGATAAATTGAGTATATTGAAAGTTTTTTGTAACTAATGGGTCATTTCTCAAAATTTAGTTATTGAGTGTAATATGGCTGAAATTGTCAAAATAATACCAATACGTAAGGAGTGATGGTGATTTTGTAATATCCATAATACTTGTTTGAAAATAATTTTAGTAAATTCTTTTACTTGGGAATTCAGAAAATAGGGTGGCTTTTCAAAATGTGTGAAATGCTAACTATTAAATATGTTCTTAAAATCCTTTTTTATAAAATTTTTATGATACAGGCTGGAAATGAGAAATTGGTATTCAGAAATTATATAGTGTGTAGCCAGGGGATAGGGAAGAATTTACATAATTTTGTAGTAGAGACACTATCTTAAAGTGTACTGTATATTAAATGTGTGTTAATTAAGGTAAGTTGTCTGCAACACATACTGTTTTAGTCACATTCCTGTTTTAAAAACTTAAATTTTGCAATGTCAGTTTCTGACTGTTTATTATTAGAGCTAGAGTATTTTCTGTTTTTTAGTGTTATTTTGCCCTTTCTTGAAGATTTTTGGTTTCTTTAATAGAATTTCTTTTAATATAATAAAAGCTGAATATTGTGTTGGCTAACTCCATTAAAGCATACTGAATAGTTTTCGTTTTTCATCTTTTAAAATAAGAAATTAGTTTTCATCTTTTTTCTTAAGACATTCTTTGCCCATAGACTGTAGATGCACTCATTCCTACATGACGAGGGATATTCTTTTCATAACTTTAAAAAAGTAAAGTTGGAGTGCTAAGGTTACATCTTGCAGAGAGTGTATGAACATTAAAAAGAAACATCAAGTTTAGGGTCTTCTGAGCTTGTGGCTGGATAACATTCTTGCACATTGTAGAAATTAGAGGACAGGAATTTGAGAATTCTTTGTAAAATTGCTTGAAAAACCTAATTTTTGTTACTTTTCAGATGTTCCATTTAAGCAGACCTCTTCTATAGCCGTAGCTGGAGCTGTAATTGGAGCTGTCCTTGCCCTCTTCATCATTGCTATCTTTGTGACTGTGCTGTTGACTCCTCGGAAAAAGAGACCATCCTACCTTGACAAAGTGTAGGTAACTTTTTTGCTGGTGTGCAACTATGAATATTCAGTGTGTGTCAGTCTTTATCATTACAGCTACTCATGTGAAAAGTGTCTGAGGAATAGAAATAAAGAGACTGTTAGGTATCTGTAAGATGGCTAATTTTATCAGAAAGTCTCAAACTACATCTTGGTAAATAAACAGTTGCAAGTTTCTATTAGAGACAAATATATTCTTTTTTTTTTCCTACAGTATATTACACATCTTTCCAAATGGTAGCATAATGACCCTTTATGTTTCCTGCCTTCTGAATAAAGATGCAAGTCTTCAATGAAGTAGTTGAAAGATATACAAAAGCTTAGAAGTTTACTTCTTCAGATTGTATATGCCTGTCTTGTGTACAGATATAACTTAACTTTCAGCTGCCAAGTCATTAAATACGTTGAGTTTTAAGGTTTTTATCTTAAATTTGATTTTGGTGAATTAAAAAATATGCATCTTTTTTATTTAAAGAGAAAGGAATGTTTTAGACCTAATCATTAGATAGAGTTATTAAAAAAGAAATTGCACTTTGTTGTATAGTCAAAAGACTGATGTCCCAGTTCACTTAATTCCATCAGCGGCTTTTGTTACTTCACCTGTGAAATGTAAATAATACTTTTCCTGCTTACCTCACATGGCTTTGTATGAAAATACTTTTTTTAGTAGATTAGGTCATTTTGGCAAAGGTAAATGCATTCCCCAAGGATATAATAGCCTCTGTTTGTTTCAGGTGGCAAGATTCATAATGGTTTGTAGATTGAAAATCTTAATATACATGATCAATGTTCTGTTGACCATGGCTTTTGAAAACTAATTGTAGAAATATTTCCAAAATGTAGTATAAACTTATTTTTTCATTACCATTTAAGATACAGTCTTTTGTGTATGTATGCTAAGTCGCTTCAATCATGCCCTCCTCTTTGTGACCCTATGGAGTGTAGCCTGCCAGGCTCATGTGTCCATGGAATTCTCCAGGCAAGGATACTGGAGTGGGTTGTCATGCCCTCCTGCATGGGATCTTCACAACCCAGGGATTGAACCTGTGTCTCTTATGTCTCCTGTATTGGCAAGCGGGTTCTTTACCAGTAGCACCTCCTGGGAAGCCCTAAGTCTTTCAAATCACTGTTATGACACTTTGGAGGAAAGTGTTTTCCATCACACGGTTGACTCTTTTAAAATGTTGGTATGCATGGTCACATGTAAAAAATATGCAGTACTTAATTAGTCATGTACTAGTGCTGTGCTTAGTCGCTCAGTTATGTCCAGCTCTTTGTGACTCCATGCACTGTAGCCTGCCAGGCTCCTCTGTCCATGGGGATTCTCCAGGCAAGAATATTGGAGGGGGTTGCCATGCCCTCCTCCAGGGGATCTTCCCAACCCAGGCGTCAAACCCAGGTCTCTTGCATTGCAGATGAATTTTTTACTGACTGAGCCACAAGGGAAGCCTAGTTATGTACTAGATTGCTTGCTTAATAACGGTTTTCAAAAAATGTTTCTATATGGGTTGCTTCTTTTTTTAAATTTTTGAAGAATTATTTCAGATTACTCCTAAACATTAGAACCTGTAAAGCTAGTTTACTTTTTCCCAAATACGATTAATGGAAATGTAAGAATTGAATTAAACATGTATACTGATACAAATATTAGTATGAGGAAAATATTCTCAAAACTTAAGAGAATCTTGATGGTTCCCCACTCCCCTTTTTTGTTTTGTCTTTTGTGAAATGTGGTAATCATATTTTTTAAACATTTTCATGCAGGATCGACCTTCCACCCACACATAAACCACCTCCTATGTATGAAGAACAGTCTCCCCCTTTACCTCAGAAAGACCTTCTGTATCAAGTAAGTATTCTTGAGTACACTTAAAATGAAATAAAAACTACAGAGTAGTGTCTGTTTCAAACTTTTCAATATTTATTTCTAAATATTATTAATCATTATACATTAAGTATTATATAATCTGTGAAACACTCAAGGAGTCAAATTTAGTCTACAGATTGGATAAAAGAAGTTATGGCTGGTATAGGTAAAGCAAATCAACAGTATTAGGAGTACAAATTTTGCTTAAAGCCTGTGACTGAAGACTTATTATTAATACAGTTTTATTGACATACAGATCTATTATATAATATGCATTTTCCTATAAAATAAAAGAAAAATTGAATTTTAAGGTTTAGTATGTGATGGAGTGGTTTTTCTCCTTGACATATGTATTTTGTTTCTTTTTAGTATATGCAAGGTCTAAGTTTTTGCTTTCTTTTATTTAGCAACAAAAGGTTTATATTCCAATTTAAAATATTGAACATGAATATTGGGCCCCATTTTATGCTGATGATAATTTAAATTTTCTCTTAGAATCAGTTTACAGAAATTCGTGTGAAAATACTGATTCAATCCTGCTGTCTTAGATTCTGTAACTAAACTAATATGCTCTACTTGGGAACGTTTAAGCCAGTGGAAATTTAAATATTTTTATTCTTAAATTTTGGAGAAGGAAATTGAAACCCACTCCAATATTCTTGCCTAGAAAATCCTTTGGACAGAGGGGCCTGATGGTCTGTTGTCCATGGGCTTGCACAGAGTCGGACACGACTGAAGTGACTTAGCATGCATGCATTCTTAATTTTCATTTTTTTTTTTTGTTTCTTTCCTCTATCACCCATGGGACTCTAACCCCATATTGGAGTTTTACTCCTGAGAAACTATTCTGGAATATTTTTCTTCTAAAATATGTCCTGTATCTTCAGCCTGAATAAGGCAAATCCATTACACACTGATTAAGTATGTAATTTGGAGGAAAAACTTAAAAGAAATATATCTGTTTAGATGTTCTCAGCTTCTGTTCCATAGATCGACTAGTTGATCAACTGCCTGAGTGTGGGCTGCTAAGTCACTTCAGTTGTGTCCGACTCTGTGCCACCCCATAGACGGCAGCCCACCAGGCTCCCCCATCCCTGGGATTCTCCAGGCAAGAACACTGGAGTGGGTTGTCATTTCCTTCTCCAGTGCATGAAAGTGAAAAGTGAAAGTGAAGTTGCTCAGTTGTGTCTGACTCTTAGCGACCCCATGGACTGCAGCCCACCAGGCTCCCCCATCCATGGGATTCTCCAGGCAAGAGTACTGGAGTGGGGTGCCATTGGGTGTGGGGCAGGGAGGAGCATTTCACAGAATGTGCACTCACTGACACTGGGTACCAGCTTTGTCATCTTGCACAACTTTGGGGTCCTAGAGATGAAGGTGACCTGTCTTTTCAGAACTATTGTTTTAACACAGTACAGCCTCACATCTCCTTTGGCAAATGAATTAAATTGATAAGCAGTGTGAAATGTCAGCAGAGGATTTAGCTGGAGGTGTTGTTAATGGCTGCAGATGGATAGGATAGCCGCCTTCTTCCCTCTACAAAGCTGGAAGTTAACTGGAGGATTTCTAGATTCAGGTGAGGGGATAGTTTAAGAATGTTGTTAGTAATTTTTAGTACAACCCTAATTGCATATAAATTTATTCTTGTCCATAAAATCAACTTATTATGTTACTTTTTAATAATATTTTCAAACTAAATATTTATAAAAGTTTATGAATTGAAAAAAATTACTTGGCACAGATCATGGGACCTGGTTTCAGTTAAGAAAATATAATTTCTATATGTATAAGTGCTGCTAAATAAACACAAAAGGAAGATTTTTCTTGGATGATTTGATAATGGTACAGACTAAAATTTTTATCCTTGGAGTCAGAGAAAACTTCCTGGATGGATCAGTTTGGAAGTCGGATTTTTGATGCATGTGATAAAATTACTCAATTGTTGATTAGAATAAATTTCATAATCACAGATAAATCTAGGTGGAAATGAACAGTTATGTGAAAGAGTAATGGAAATTTTAGAAAGGGAATTGGTGGGACAGCATCTGCAGTGGATAACCCTAGACTTTGGATCACTATAACGTTTTCCTCATCTGTAAAATTAAGCAGTGAGGATTGACTGTTTCCCTCTTCTAGCTATTAAATTGAGTCTATAAGATATTGCTAAGGGTTTCCTGGTTACGTCATTTTGCTTAGAGTCAAAACAAGTTAGAAATGAAATAATTCTTAATTCTATAAAGATTAAAGAATAATTTAAGCTAAAATTATCCATCAGTAAGATAATTTGTTGTGATTCATGCATTATAATGTCATATGTTAATTATATGGCTGTTTGTGTTTTAATTAATGTTGTGATACCAAAATGCAGAATACACAGAACTGTTTCCTGGTTACCTAGAAATCTGTAAGTGTGTAATTACTATCTAATTAGCTTCATGCAACGATAACCATGCTGCAGTAGTAAATGCCATCATAATGTTCTGCTTTAGTAGATAACTTGTCAGCTTTAAACTTATGAAGTAATTCCTAATTGAAGTCAGTAGTCCTTAGTCCTCACACTAGGTCATGCTCCCAAATACTACACAGCTTTAAGGAAGAGAGTCCCACTTGTTCTACCCATTGGTGTTCTACCCTTGGGAAACCACACAAAGAAAAAGATCCTTACTACTTATATTTGCTTACCATCTGAACCACAGGGAAGCCCATTATTCAGTTGCATCTTACTCTTTACAACCTCATGGACTGTAGCCCACTAGGCTTCTCTGTCCTTGGAATTATTCAGGCAAGAATACTAGAGTGGGTAACCATTTCCTTCTCCAGGGAATCTTGCCAACCCAGGGATCAAAGCCAGGTCTCCTGAATTGCAAGCAGATTCTTTACTGTCTGAGCCACCAGGGAATATTACCAAACTCATACCTGAGGATTTTCACTCTAAATATAAGCTGGGAAATGAGGCCTAGTATTGTGAAGAGGTAATTTCCTTGAGTGGGAAGGGAACTATTACCACACTGCAGAAAAGATGTATGGAGGCCCACAAAAATATAAAAAGAAGGAAATAAAAAGGAATTTCTTGCCTGATGGTAAAGAGTAATTAAGAAATACTGTGGATGATTCACATTGACATTTGACAGAAAACAACAAAATTCTGTAAAGCTATTTATTATCCTTCAATTAAAAAATAAATTAATGAATATGAAAAAAAAGAAATACCACCAGCTTGTTATATTATTAATTGATAATCCTACAAAA
>SJYC01100637.1:0-10478 GCA_006408675.1 Madoqua kirkii
CATTTAGGAAACTATATTAATTCATGACATATTTTACCTTTTTATTATGGCTTATTTTTGTAACATTTTAAGTAATATATAAGTATATTTTTGGTACAAAAATGCAAATAGTACAGATATTTATAGAGTTAACTATTAAAGTTCTCTTTCATCCCCCATTCCCAAATATATTATTTCTTTCACAGAGGTCACTGTTGTTATAAATTTAAATATCCTCCCAGACTTTTTCCCACGTTTACTTTGAAGTATACATCATCCTTGTTTATATCTACAAGTAATTTAATTTAAAAAAAACATAAATGTGATCATAGAATACATATTGTTCTAGAAACTGCTTTTTCCACTATTACAAACCAGTATTTTTCTGAATGACTAATGTTGCCACCTTAATCAAAATCTTCTGTGTTAATAAAAAGAAAGATTCTGGAGCACAGTTTCAGTTTTACTGAATCACAGTCCCAGGGGTCGGTGACAGTGGCATTTTACCTAGCTCACCAGGTGAATTTGGACTTCCCTGGTGGCTTAGACGATAAAGTATCTTGCTTACAATGCTAGAGATCCAAATTCGATCCCTGGGTCAGGAAGATCCTCTGGAGAAGGAAATGGCAACGTACTCCAGTATTCTTGCCTGAGAAATTCCATAGACAGAGAACATGGTAGGCTACCATGTTCCATGGGGTCGCAAAGAGTCCATGGGGTCGCAGAGTAACACAGGACTGAGTGACTTCACTTTCACTTTCTTTCCAGGTGCATTTTAATGCATAGTCATGTTTGAGAACTGTTGCTATTTCTCTGTATCATTCTTAATGGCTGTAATTGTATTCTACTGTGTTGATACACCACAAATTGCGTAATGATTTTCCTGGGTTCTCTTTTTTTCTTTTCTGTTACATTAATTGTTGCATTGAGCATAGTTTTATATACTTTATTATACACATGTGTTTATAAAATATATGGAAAAAATAGAACTGCTATAAATATTTTTTGCATTTAAATAGGTGTCACATTGCTGGCCAAACTAGATGTATTAATTTATATTCCTATAAATATCAGTTCAGTAACTCAGGCATGTCTGACTCTTGGCGACCCCATGGTCTACAGAGCGCCAGGGTTCCCTGTCCATCACCAACTCCCAGAGCTTACTCAAACTCATGTCCATCAAGTCAGATGGTGATGCCATCCAACCATCTCATCCTCTTTCATCCCCTACTCCTCCTGCCTTCAGTCTTTCCCAGCATCAGTTCAGTTTAGTTCACTTCAGTAGCTCAGTCATGTCCGACTCTTCGCGACCCCATGAACTGGATCATGCCAGGCTGTCTTGTCCATCACCAACTGCTAGAGTCTACCTAAACCCATGTCCCTTGAATTGGTGATGCCATCCAGCCATCTCATCCACTGTTGTCCCCTTCTCCTCCTGCCCTCAGTCTTTCCCAGCATCAGGGTCTTTACGTATGAGTCAGTTCTTCATATCAGGTGGCCAAAGAATTGGAGTTTCAGCTTCAACATCAGAGCTTCCAGTGAATATTCAGGACTGATTTCCTTTAGGATGGACTGGTTAGATCTCCTTGCAGTCCAAGGGACTCTCAAGAGTCTTCTCCAACACCACAGTTCAGAAGCCACCTCTTAATATCTTCTGCTTCTGTTAGGTCCATACTATTTCTGTCCTTTATCGAGCCCATCTTTGCATAAAATGTTCCCTTGCTATCTCTAGTTTTCTTGAAGAGATCTCTAGCTTTCCCATTCTGTTCTTTTCCTCTATTTCTTTGCATTGATTGCTGAGGAAGGCTTTCTTATATCTCCTTGCTATTCTTTGGAACTTCGCATTCAGATGGTTATATCTTTCCTTTGCTCCTTTGCTTTTCACCTCTCTTCTTTTCACAGCTATTTATTGTAATTATCGTTATTCAGTCTCTAAAATTGTGTCTTACTCTTTGCAACCCCATAGACTGCTGCACGCCAGGCTTCCCTGTTCTTCACCGTCTCCTGGAGTTTGCTCAGATTGATGTCCATGGAGTCGGTGATGTTATTTAACCATATTATTCTCTGCCATCCTCTTCTCCTTTGACTTCAATCTTTCCCAGCATAAGTCTTTTCCAATGACTCAATTCTTTGCGTCAGATAACCAGAGTATTGGAGCTTCAGCATCAGTCCTTCAGGTGAATATTCTGGGTTGCTTTCCTTTAGGATTTAATCTCCCTGAAGTCCAAGGGACTCCCAAGAGTCTTCTCCAGCACCACAATTCAAAGGCGTCAGTTCTTTGGTGTTCAGCCTTCTTTATGGTCCAACTCTCACGTCCATACATGACTACTGAAAAAATCATAGCTTTGACTGTATGGACCTTTGTTGGCAAAGATTCTTAATACACTGTCTAGGTTTGTCATAGCTTTCCTTCCAAGGAGCAAGCATGTTTTAATTTCATGGCTGAAGTCACAATCCGCAATAATTTTGGAGCCCAAGAAAAGAAAATCTGTCATTGCTTCCACTTTTTCCCCATCTGTCTGCCATGAAGTGATGGGACCGGATACCATGAACTTTGTTTTTTGAATGTTGAATGTGTATTTTTATTCAGTTCAGCTCAGTTCAGTCGCTCAGTTGTGTCCGACTCTTTGTGACCCCATGAATCGCAGCACGCCAGGCCTCCCTGTCCAGTACCAACTCCCGGAGTTCACTCAGACTCACATCCATTGAGTCAGTGATGCCATCCAGCCATCTCCTCCTCTGTCGTCCCCTTCTCCTCCTGCCCCCAATCCCTCCCAACATCAAAGTCTTTTCCAATGAGTCAACTCTTCGCATGAGGTGGCCAAAGTACTGGAGTTTCAGCTTTAGCATCATTCCTTCCGAAGAAATCCAGGGCTGATCTCCAGAATGGACTGGTTGGATCGCCTAGCGGTCCAAGGGACTCTCAAGAGTCCTCTCCAATACCACAGTTCAAAAACATCAATTCTTCGGCACTCAGCCTTCTTCACAGTCCAACTCTCACATCCATACATGACCACAGGAAGAACCATAGCCTTGACTAGACAGACCTTAGTCGGCAAAGTAATATTTCTGCTGTTTTTGAATATGCTATCTAGGTTGGTCATAACTTTCTTCCAAGGAATAAGCGTCTTTTAATTTCATGGCTGCAGTCACCATCTGCAGTGATTTTGGAGCCCCAAAAAATAAAGTCTGACAGCGTTTGCACTGTTGGCCCATCTATTTCCCATGAAGTGATGGGACCGGATGCCATGATCTTTGTTTTCTGAATGTTGAGCTTTAAGCCAACTTTTTCAATCTCCTCTTTCACTTTCACCAAGAGGCTTTTTAGTTCCTCTTCACTTTCTGCCATAAGGGTGGTGTCATCTGCATATCTGAGGTTATTGATATTTCTCCTGGCAACCTTGATTCCAGCTTGTGTTTCTTCCAGTCCAGCGTTTTTCATGATGTACTGTGCATATAAGTTAAATAAGCAGAATGACAATATATGGCCTTGACGTACTCCTTTTCCTATTTGGAACCAGTCTGTTGTTTCATGTCCAGTTCTAACTGTTGCTTCCTGAGCTGCATACAGATTTCCCAAGAGGCAGGTCAGGTGGTCTGGTGTTCCCATCTCTTTCAGAATTTTCCACAGTTTATTGAGATCCACACAGCCAAAGTCTTTGGCATAGTCAATAAAGCAGAAATAGGTGTTCTTCTGGAACTCTCTTGCTTTTTCCATGATCCAGCAAATGTTGGCAGTTTGATCTCTGAGTCCTCTGCCGTTTCCAAAACCAGCTTGAACATCAGGAAATTCACGGTTTACGTACTGCTGAAGCCTAGCTTGGAGAATTTTGAGCATTACTTTACTAGTGTGTGAGATGAGTGCAATTGTGCGGTAGTTTGAGCACTCTCTGGCATTGCCTTTCTTTGTGATTGTAATGAAAACTGACTTTTTCCAGTCCTGTGGCCACTGCTGCGTTTTCCAAATTTGCTGGCTTATTGAGTGCAGCACTTTCACAGCATCATCTTTCAGAATTTGAAACAGCTCAACTGGAATTCCATCACCGCCACTATTTTTGTTCTTAGTGATGCTTTGTAAGGCCCACTTGACTTCACATTCCAGCGTGTCTGGCTCTAGATGAGTGATCACACCATCGTGATTATCTGGGTCATGAAGGTCTTTTTTGTACAGTTCTTCTGTGTATTCTTGCCACCTCTTCTTAATATCCTCTGCTTCTGTAGGTCCAGACCATTTCTGTCCGTTATCAAACCCATCTTTGCAGGAAATATTCCCTTGTATTTTTATTACTTTGTCTTAATTTGTTTAATGCATTTCATGATATATCATTTTCTTTATTTTTCCTGTGTAAGCATCAACTATTAGGAAATTTAGCGAGTTAATTCAAAGACAGTAGTTTTTCTTGGTCACTAGCATTTCTTCAGTATCTAATATCCTCAGCAGACATAAGTAATAGTATTTTGTGGTCCTTGGTAATGACGTAGCCATTATCTCTCTATATGTTCTATTCGTCTGTATCAAAAACAGGATTTAGTAGAGAGAAGATGCTTACTAAAAATTTTAAGAAAGAATAGTAGTAAGTGGTACCTTGAAAACAACATTTGAGTCATGTTGTTACCTCTTGTTTTCAGTAGAATCAAATGGGATTTAACAACCTTGTTATAATAAAAAGATTCAAATTCGCTTATTTTGACTTGCTGTAAATTACAGAAATACTCTAAGAAACTTTATTTCAGATTTACTGTGTACATGTAAACCAGCATGAATCTGGGGAACCGGAAGAGATAATTTCTAAAGATTATGAGTTTAATTGCATTTTAGTATTTTTAATGATACTACCAGCATAAGTGCATTTATTATGTGATTTTTCAAAAAGGAGTTGAAATCTTACCTTGATTCTGATTGTTTCTGATTTGTAGTTGAGCTGAGTGGGAACGTTTGGACCATGTTAAAACAAAACAAAACAATAGTTCTCTCAGAACTATTTCTAAAAAATATTGAATTATTTTACATAGATTAAATAACAGAAAATAGCTGGCTTCATCCCAGTCACTAGTACTCATTACCAAAAAAAAATAATAATTAGATGATTAAAGTAAAATACTAAATGTTGGCCTTTTAAGATGTTCTGAGCAATCCAGAGAGAACATCTAATTGATACCTTTTTGTAAGACTTTTATAGTAAAATTCTTCATGGTTTTGTCTGTGATAAACATCTCATTTTCTTTCTTCCTTTTGAACCTATAAATAAGTTGTAAGAACTGATTTATTATAAATATTACATATTCATTATTCTTAATAGATAAGTATTTGTGAGTCTTCTGTTTTTCTGTTTTCTTAATTATAAAATCTTTAGAAAGAGAAACTGTGACTTACTACTGCCTTTGTAACCTTTCTTTGTATCTAATAAACTTCACTGTACAGAGCCACTCAGTAATTGTTGTTGAGTTACAGTGGCAGTGAAATTAATTGTTTGCAAAGTCACAGTTTCCTGAGCTAGTTGAGGATTATTTCAGGAATTTGGGGGGGAAAAGAAGACATCAAAGTCTTTAGTAGTGTCACCTCATCCTTCTACTTGTGTAATACCTAGAAAATTTATTTTAAGCTTCTTGGACTTTTATAGCCAGTCCATCAGTAATTTTGAGTAAGATGATGTAAGTGAAGTGAAATAGCTCAGTTGTGTCTGACTCTGCGACCCCATGGACTGTAGCCTACCAGGTTCCTCCATCCATGGGATTTTGCAGGCAAGAGTACTGGAGTAGGTTGCTGTTTCCTTCTCCAGGGTATCTTCCTGATCCAGAGATCAAACCTGGATCCTCCCGCATTGTAGGCAGTATGAGCCACCAGGGAAGCTCAAGATGATGTAACAAGGTGCCAATCTGTATCTTTTCCCAAGATTTAATCACTGTCAACTCCTAATAACTGGAAATGAGCATCCACTTTTTGACATAACCATCAGAATACTTTTCAGGCACCTCATAAACCATGTTAAAGTGTCAAATATTAACTCAGATTTAATGCTAAACTTTGGAGGAATAAAAGTGTTTTAATGCCTCAAAACTACTGAGGAACTCCTGAAAAAAAGTATTATCCTAACCATTAATTTACTTAAATTGTTGTTTTTGCCCTGATTGTTAAAAAATTAAATTTAGACTGTTCATACTTCAAGTGCCGTCAGTGTTAAATTTTGAGTGGTTTATTTGAGATCTACATTAAATTAATACTGCCATCAAGGAAGTCTTAATTAAAGGTGACTCTTGATTGACTCATGAGTAATGTGGATTAAAAGATCTATTGAAATTAAATACAGCTAAGTACAATGAAATTTTCATCCAAATTTTAGGGGACCTAATAACATTCTTAAAAGCAGTCATGGTTTTCTTAGTTGGGAAAGGTTCCTTTTTAGTTACGGAGAAATCTGAGAGAGCTGTTATTTTAAATGTTCAGAACAAACTAACACTGTTGTTTTCAGAGAACAGACTACTTATTAGTGAATTTAATTTTATATATACATTAAAAATCAAACTTTACTTTGAATTTGGTTATTTAGTTTTAATTTTCATCTCGGCAAATTCTTGAAGTTATTTTGACATGTTAAATATAAAAAATTAGTAAACATCACACATGAACTTTTGAGAGAGTAATGTAAATGATGTATTATTTTAGATAAATATTACCTATATGTTTGAATTTACAGTGTTCACTTATTCATTCAGTGAATTACAGTAAACCATGCTGAGTGATTTTTTTTTTAGTCTCTTCCTAAGTAGATTCAATTATGGTTAAATGAAGCTGACCTAAACGGAGTGTTGCTTTAGGCAGCTCTTTTCATATTGTGATGTATGCAGAGAAGGCAATGGCACCCCACTCCAGTACTCTTGCCTGAAAAATCCCATGGACAGAGGAGCCTGGTGGGCTGCAGTTCATGGGGTTGCTAAGAATCGAACACGACTGAGCGACTTCACTTTCACTTTTCAGTTTCATGCATTGGAGAAGGAAATGGCAACCCACTCTAGTGTTCTTGCCTGGAGAATCCCAGGGACAGGGAAGCCTCGTGGGCTGCCGTCTATGGGGTCACATAGAGTTGGACATGACTGAAGCGACTTAGCAGCAGCAATAGTGTCAGTGAGACCTCTATGCCTACTACAATGCCTGACTTAGCATCAGAGAATAATAGTGATGAACAGAGATTAATAATAGAAATCAGTAGAGATTAATTTAGTACTATCTGTTACTGCCTGTTAACATGAAAGCACTATGGGAAGACTTCTCAGGCAGTTGATTATTATCAAATGTTCCAAACATATTGGGGCACCAATCTTCTATCCTACAATTTTCAGGATCGTCCTGATTTTACATATTCATGCTTTAGTGTCACTATGTATTTTGGGCTCCAAAATCACTGCAGATGGGGACTGCAGCCATGAGCTTAAAAGACACTTGCTCCTTGGAAGGAAAATTATGACCAACCTAGACAGCATATTAAAAAGCAACAAAAGTCCATCTAGTCAAGGCTATGGTTTTTCCAGTGGTCATGTATAGATGTGAGAGTTGGACTATAAAGAAAGCTGAGCACCAAAGAATTGATGCTTTTGAACTGTGGTGTTGGAAAAGACTCTTGAGAGTCCCTTGGACTGCAAGGAGATCCAACCAGTCCATCCCAAAGGAGATCAGTCCTGAATATTCATTGGAAAGACTGATGCTGAAGCTGAAACTCCAATACTTTGGCCCCCTGATGGGAAGAATTGACTCATTTGAAAAAACCCTGATGCTGGGAAAGATTGAGGGTGGGAGGAGAAGGGGATGACAGAGGATGAGATAGTTGGATGGCGTCACTGACTCGATAGACATGAATTTGAGTAAGCTCCAGGAGTTGGTGATGTACAGGAAGGCCTGGTGTGCTGCAATTCATGGCGTTGCAAAGAGTCGGACATGACTGAGTGACTGAACTGAACGGATCCCCCATTTGGGGGGCTTCCTTGGTACCTCAGCTGGTACAGAGTCTGCCTGCAATGCAGGAGACCCCGGTTTGATTCTTGAGTTTGGAAGATCCCCTGGAGGAGGGCGTGGCAACCCATTCCAGTATTCTTGCCTGGAGAATTCCATGGACAGAGGAGCCTGACAGGCTACAGTCTGTGGGGTCGCAAAGAGTTGGACACAATGAGCAGCTAAGCACAGCACAGCATCCCCAATTTTGAGACTTTCTTGCATTTTCCCAAGCCTTTTCTCTAACTTTTTAATAGCATTTTCTATTTCTAAGTACATAGGAGAGAAGAGGGCAACAGAGGATGAGATGATTAGATGGCATCACCGACTCAGTGGAAATGAGTTTGAGCAAACTCCAGGAGATAGTGAGCGACAGGGAAGGTGGCGTGCTACAGTCCATGGAGTCACGAAGAATCTGATTCCCAAGCCTTTTCTCTAACTTTTTAATAGCATTTTCTATTTCTAAGTACATAGGAGAGAAGAGGGCAACAGAGGATGAGATGATTAGATGGCATCACCGACTCAGTGGAAATGAGTTTGAGCAAACTCCAGGAGATAGTGAGCGACAGGGAAGGTGGCGTGCTACAGTCCATGGAGTCACGAAGAATCTGACATGACTTAGCGACTAAAAATAGTCCATTCATTGTCTTAAAAAAAAAAAAAAAAAACTTCAGTCATAAAGCACAAGCCATATATATGTACTTTTAGTGCTACAAGTTAAAAATTGATTAGAAATACTAAATTAAATTCACGATCCTTACAATGCCAAAAATTAAGAAACTATTTTAAAAAATGGAAAAACATTCTAAAGGGTTTGTTTTAGATAAAGTAGTCAAGACCCCTGTTTATCCTTGGGTGAATTAACCTTAGTCATTTGATCTAGAGCTACTGAATTATTCCATTTTCTTATATAAATACAGGACTCTTTCACCCTTTCTGCATTTGCAGTTAGTCAGATGAGTTTCCACAGTTACCAAACTACCATGTTACAATTTCTTGTACCTGGGCATGATACAGGGTTACTGCTCTCTTTCCCCAGAGACTTGCTATTGGCACTGGCTAAGTTAGGTTGTGGCATGATTCCAGATTTATTTTGTTGACTCTTTGACACATCATCTAAACAAGATGTTTTTCCCCTCAGTTTTATGTACTCTCTTTGCTTACCTGCTGCTAAGTCACTTCAGTTGTATCCGACTCTTTGCAACCCTATAGACTGTAGCCTGCCAGGCTCCTCTGTCCGTGAGATTTTCCAGACAAAAATACTGGAGTGGGTTACCATTTCCTTCTCCTGGGGATCTTCCCAACCCAGGGATCAAACCTGCGTTTCTGGTTTCTCTTGCATTAGCAGACGGATTCTTTACCACTAGCGCCACTTGGGAAGCCCTTTGCTTTCCTGATACTTGCTTAATTAGAAATATGTGCAGAGCAAGCAGTTAGCCTGTGTTCATTCAGTGTTTTTAATGTATTGCTTGCTATTTGGGAATCTGATTCTGAAAAGAAGTCAGCCCATAAGTGAAAAGTGTTTCTCTGGGTGTGTAAATTTAAAAATTATTTTTATAGTTTGGACTATTTTATTATTGAGGAATTAAAAAGCCATTATGGGGGGAACTTACTTATCTAGAGAGGTTCTTTTATTTGAATCATTGATGCTTCCATGCAAATATTTTTCAAAAATCATTAAGCTTGTTAAAATCATTTACATATTTACAAAAATGCACAGTTCTCTTTACCGCTGTGTGCAAATATGTATGTAATATATTCAAGGTTATCTCTTGATGACTTGCTATAGGTCTGTTTCTTATTTTTCAAGAGAGCAAGCTTAAGTTCATGTAGCATTTCTGTGATTACATAGTTACTTCTTTGGTTTTTCCTCAGAACTGAACTCCTTGATGATTTCCTATTGTTCCATTGGTTTGGGGAGTATAATTTTTCTTTGAAACTTTAGAAAACAGAGCTAGGATCAGAAAATGAAGGGCATAGGAGCACAGATTTTAATACTCAGTATAAGGAAGACCTATCCAATAGTTAGGGTCTGTCTGATAATGGGGCTGGTATCTCAAAAGTAATACATTTTCCCAGTGGGCCTTGTTGAGAAAAGGACTCAGCTGATATCTTTTATTGTATATTATAGGAATCATTTCTAAATTAGGATTAAAGTTGAATTTTAAGGCCCATACTAGTCCTATCTGCTGATTTTTTTTTTTCTATTTTTCCCCTAAGTAAATAATATTGGTGTTAGGTTGAAAAATAACATTGGTGTTACTTGGGACCAGTGTTCTTCATAGATACTTCAATTTGATTCTGAGCATATTATTTTACTATATGATTAGTTAGTTTGTTAATGAGTTACTGAAAGCAGTAACATTAGAGGTAACTGACTATTTGTGTTTTCACTGAGTTTGATTTCAAGATCTATTTCCATGTAGTGTCTTCATAAAAAGCATTTGACAAAGGAAAAATTACTTTAAATGTTTTCACCTTTTTTTAAGGAAGAAAAAGATTTTCTTCTTAAAAT
>SJYC01100640.1:0-21384 GCA_006408675.1 Madoqua kirkii
CTGTGAAAGATTTTTAGAGGCTCTTTTTACTTTTTTAAATATTTTTAAGCTAAGAATAGCATAACATTAACCACAGAAAAATTCTTATTAGAGTATCTTTTTTCCAGTGTCATGAGTTCAGGAATGATGAATTAAATGTAAGACTTGGGAAGGCTCATATTAATAGTTTGTTGAGAGGAGTTAGAATTTGGTTTGTCAAGATAATATATCTGTACGTAGTGACTTGAAGTACAGTACTGTGCCTGGTACAGAGGAGGTAGTTAACCCCTTCTTTGAGGGCATTTAGGTGCATAGATGAATGTATATCAGTAGCTCTGGATTGAAGGTTTACCCTGTGGGCAAATTTGTAGATAAAGTGGTATGCCTGAATAATTGGTACAGCATTAAGGCAAAGGCTTAAGAGCAAAGATGCCCACTGTGACAAACAGCATAGCATTCTGGTGTTAAAATGTGCAGGTATTTATTAGTTGTGGAAGTTAGCACATATGAATGCATAATCATTTGATTTGTATCCTTCAATGAGTAGCATTAATGATGGGGGAGGACATCTTAGTATTGTATGTGAATGTCTTGTTTGCCTGCAAATAATCTTCCATCATCTTTATCATCTATCTGCCTTAATTAGGCATTTGGCTTTGCATACATATTACAGTTTAAGTGAAGTATCACTTTTTTTTGTAGCTCAAGGTAAGGATTATTAAGTAATACCACAGTCAAGGCAAGAAATTTCATTAAAATGTGTCATATCAGGTTCTACTTTGAAAAATTAAAATCTAGAACATATACTCAGTAAAAGTAATGCATTTGTTTACCAATGATAAGAAGGAACAATGTCTTCCTTTTGGATAAGACAATGTTTTCAACAACTGCTAGGCTGTTATAATTCTGTGGGGACTTAAGAAAAACCCAAAGCTACCTTGTGGGATAAGACATCTAATATTATCTCTTATAAAAAGCCTCAGGATTTAAGTCTGCATTTGAAAAGTTTGCCATGAGGATGTTCTGTAGGCATTTCTGCTTGTAATTGCCTCATTGCAACTTTAACATTATAAATTAAGGGCCTGGACATTTCATTTTAAGGCACTAACCATATCACTGAAGGGCGTGTATAAACCATAAATCACGAGGGGAAATGCCCTTAAGTTGATCTTATAAAATATTATCCCACAGCAAATGACCATTATGTGTTCGGCCCTGGGCTGGGGCAGATGAAACTTGAGGGCTCTGAGAGTCCTAGCTTGCTCAGGAAAAGCCCTGCCTTTCTTTTTCCTCAGTGGAAGCTGAAGTCCGAGCAGGAAGTAAAGTAACTTAAGCCATAGTTTCTATTTGACCATTTCAGATGAAGACAACTCAGCAGGTGGCAAAACTGTTGAGTACTGAGCATTACCAGTTCTTCCCCTCAGTTTTATGCTCTCTCCCCTTTCAAATGCCCATTGTGTTCTTCCTTTTGAGTCCTCTTCTACAGTCAAATTAGGAAGAGACTGGATATACTCATAAGAGGAACGTAGGCAGCTTTGTGTGATAGTTTAAGACACAGACTGAATTTGAATCTTGGCTCTTTGAACTTGGGAACATTGCTTTAACTCTCTGAGCCTCAGCTTCCTCATCTCCATTGTAGGAACAGTAATAAAATTCACCTTTAGGAGATGTATGTATAAGAATATGAGGACATTCAAAACTTATTTTATAATTCTTGCCTTAAGGGGCAGGGAGTAGGGGAAATAATCTTGTCAGTCTTTATAAGTTAGACACTTGTTCTTTTTACTATACAGAGCCTTTTTATCTTCCATTTACCTTAGACTCTCTCCTCCAGTCTGTCTTTATAAAATTTCTGAGTACTAAGGATCTAGAACCTATTTTCATAGTGATCACACTCTTTTTTTGAACCAGTTCAGACTTAACTGTGCTCTATTTTTGTAGTTGGGAATTTAGACCCAAGGTTTCTAGTCCAGGCACAGGTTTTTCAACATACTCTAGCACCCAAAACTTTTTCAGGGACTGCTTGACTATGCCAAAGCCTTTGACTGTGTGGATCACAATAAACTGTAGAAAATTCTGAAAGAGCTGGAAATACCAGATCACCTAACCTACCTCTTGAGAAATCTGTATGCAGGTCAGGAAGCAACAGTTAGAACTGGACATGGAGCAACAGACTGGTTCCAGATAGGAAAAGGAGTCCGTCAAGGCTGTATATTGTCACCCTGCTTATTTAACTTCTATGCAGAAGTTAAATAAGAGAAATGCTGGACTGGAAGAAACACAAGCTGGAATCAAGATTGCTGGGAGAAATATCAATAACCTCAGATATTCAGATGACACCACCCTTATGGCACAAAGTGAAGAGGAGCTAAAAAGCCTCTTGATGAAAGTGAAAGAGGAGAGTGAAAAAGTTGGCTTAAAGCTCAACATTCAGAAAACGAAGATCATGGCATGCAGTCCCATCACTTCATGGGAAGTAGATGAGGAAACAGGAAACAGTGTCAGACTTTATTTTGGGGGGCTCCAAAATCAGTGCAGATGGTGACTGCAGCCATGAAATTAGAAGATGCTTACTCCTTGGAAGGAAAGTTATGACCAGCCTAAATAGTATATTCAAAAACAGAGACATTACTTTGCCGACTAAGGTCTGTCTAGTCAAGGCTATGGTTTTTCCTGTGGTCATGTATGGATGTGAGAGTTGGACTGTGAAGAAGGCTGAGCACCGAAGAACTGATGGTTTTGAACTGTGTTGTTGGAGAAGACTCTTGAGGCTCCCTTGGACTGCAAGGAGATCCAACCAGTCCATTCTGAAGGAGATCAACCCTGGGATTTCTTTGGAAGGAATGATGCTAAAGCTGAAACTCCAGTACTTTGGCCACCTCATGCGAAGAGTTGACTTATTGGAAGACTCTGATGCTGGGAGGGATTAGGGGCAGAAGGAGAAGGGGACGACCGAGGATGAGATGGCTGGATGGCATCATGGACTCGATGGACGTGAGTCTGAGTGAACTCCGGGAGATGGTGATGAACAGGGAGGCCTGGCGTGCTGTGATTCATGGGGTCGCAAAGAGTTGGACACGACTGAGCGACTGAACTGAACTGACTGAGAGTGGGAGTCAGAACAGATCCTGAGTATGGATAATACATCCGCAAGTGTTTGTTAAGCATCTACTCTGTTGAACACCATGTAAGATTTGGGGGGAAACCTCCCAGTCACCTTCTTAGAGTGTTAACAGAGAAGGATTTATACAATGGAGTTCATGGACAGAACATAAAAATGAGCCTTACTCTCCCAATAATTACCAAAGAGCAGTTATAACCAAATATCAGGTCTTAGGGCATAAGTTCCAGAAATTCTTTATGCATTTAATCTGTATAATGTATAGTGCATTGACCATAATTGATTCTAGATACTAGAAACCTAAGAATTAACTAGTGAAAACAATTTCTCAGTTTAAAAGGAAAAGGTTGATTAATAATATAGCACCCCTTTGACATTCACTGAGGAAATGTCCACAGGCTTTTGAGAAACCCTACTTTCATGAGTTGAGAATAACAAAGACACAGCTTAGCAGTTGCTGAGCTTATTAACTAGCTAAATAACTATTCCATAACACAAATCTCCTCAGTCTGTATTCAGATTTGTTTCTCAACAAAGTCAGAAATTACAACCTGTCATAACCTTGTAAAATTCACTCATGAATGGTTAAAATCAGTAGTGTTAAATCTGTAAATGCCAAAGGTCTACTATACTAATAAGAGACATTCATGTGAATAGCTTGGGCAATTATTGCAGAGAACAGTTATAATTATATATCTCATTAAACAAGTGCCCAATTAATTAATTAAATTTTGCTTGATTGAAACACAATCTTTATAGTTGCTCATACAACATAGCCAGCCACTCACAACTGTTAATAAATGTGAAAGGGAAAATTGACTTTTGGTTCACAGTTTTAGTCATGGTTTAGAGAGGTACTTGATAGGAAAGTAATATCCTTCCTGCCTTGAGGAATCCATACTTAGTGAATTATGTATGATAACCATTTCTTCATCTATTATTCCTTTAGTGTGGTAAAATCATATCTGTGGATTAGGAACTCAGTCACTAGAACACAAGCAATTGAATACTTTAGTCGAGAAATTCCTGCATCAAGGATGATCTGGTATGAAGTATTTATTAAGAATTTACTATGTTTTTGTATCACACCAGATTCCAGACTGAGTTTCCATTCTGATTCCCTCTATTTGCATACTCCTGCAAAACTGAATGACTGTGATAAAATGGAAAGGCATAGTTTTTTTTTTAAACCGACTTTATTGAGATGTAATTGGCATAATACTTGACCCATTTTAAGTGTACAGTTTGATAAGCTTTGCCAAATGTATACATTCATGTACACTGTCTCAATCAAGAAAATTTCTATCACCTGAAAAACGTCTCATACATACCCTGCACCGCACCTAATGTGATTTCTATCACAGAATAATAGTTACATTTTTATAAAGAATTTCATAGAGGGAGGAAGACAGCATGCTTTTTTGTGTCTAACTTCTTTAGCATATATTTTTGAGATTCATGTTGCATAAATAAATGTCCTGTCATTGCTGAGTAGTACTCCTCATTTTATGAATATGCCATGATTTGTTTAGTATTCAACTGTAGAGGACTGTTTTAAGATTTTGGAATGAAAGGAATAAAAACTTTTTTTTGTAATAACTTTTCCTGGTTTTGTTATTAGAATGATGCTAATTACATTGCATAAATAATTTACGAGTAGTATTCTTTAAACATTTGGTGGAATTTACTCGTGATCCCATTAGGGCTGTGGAAAGAAGGATTTTGTGTCTTTCAATACATTTTGGGTATAATCATGACAGTTTATTAATAAATTCATTATTCATACATTCTTCACATAATCTTAACTCTGAGAGTCTCTAGTTTTATAAAAATAGTACATATGAAAATATTTTGTTATGTCTGGTGTACTATAGGTGGTGGTATAAAGTTACCTAAAGTGATGTGGTGGAGAAGGCAGTGACACCCCACTCCACTACTTTTGCCTGGAAAATCCCATGGATGGAGGAGCCTGGTAGGCTGCAGTCCATGGGGTCGCGAAGAGTCAGACGTGACTGAGGGACTCCACTTTGACTTCACTTTCATGCATTGGAGAAGGAAGTGGCAACCCACTCCAGTATTCTTGCCTAGAGAATCCTAGGGATGGGGGAGCCTGGTGGGCTGCCGTCTATGGAGTTACACAGAGTCGGGCACGACTGAAGTGACTTAGCAGCAAAGTGATGTGGAAGCTTAACAGATGCTTAAATTGGGAAGAAAGCAATGGAGGCGATACTAGGTATTACACACCAGGTCTGAAGTTATGGAGTGCCTAGTTTATCAGTTCAGTTCAGTAGCTCAGTCGTGTCCGACACTTTTTGACCCTGTGGACTGCAGCACACCAGGCCTGTCGATCCATCACCACCTCCTGAAGTTTATCCATACTCATGTCCATTGAGCAAAGTAATGTCTCTGCTTTTTAATATACTGTCTAGGTTGGTCATAACTTTCCTTCCAAGGAGTAAGCATCTTTTAATTTCATGGTTGCAATCACCATCTGCAGTGATTTTGGAGCCCCCAAGAATAAAAGTCTGCCACTATTTCCAGTTTCTCCGTCTGTTTGCCATGAAGTGATGGGAGTGGTTGCCATGATGTTAGTTTTCTGAATGTTGAGCTTTAAGCCAACTTTTTCACTCTGCCCTTTCACTTTCATCAAGAGGCTCTTTAGTTCATCTTCGCTTTCTACCATAAGGGTGACGTCATCTACATATCTGAGGTTATTGATATTTCTCCCTTCAATCTTGATTCCAGCTTGTGCTTGACCAGCCCAGTGTTTCTCATGATGTACTCTGTATACAGGTTAAATAAGCACAGTGACAATATACAGCTTTAACGTACTCCTTTTCCTATTTGGAACCAGTCTGTTGTTCCATGTCCAGTTCTAACTGTTGCTTCCTGACCTGCATACAGATTTCTCAGGAGGCAAGTCAGGTGGCCTGGTATTCTCATCTCTTTCAGAATTTTCCACAGTTTGTGGTGATCCACACAGTCAAAGGTTTGGCATAGTCAATAAAGCAGAAATAGATGTTTTTCTGAAACTCTTTTGGTTTTTTCATGATCTAGCAGATGTTGGCAATTTGATCTTTGGTTCCTCTGCCTTTTCTAAAACCAGCTTGAACATCTGGAAGTTCACGGTTCACATATTGCTGAAGCTGGCTTGGAGAATTTTGAACATTACTTTACTAGCATGTGAGATGAGTGCAATTGTGCAGTAGTTTGAACATTCTTTGGCATTGCCTTTCTTTGGGATTGGAATGAAAACTGACCTTTTCCAGTCCTGTGGCCACTGCTGAGTTTTCCAAATTTGCTGGCATATTGAGTGCAGCACTTTCACAGCATCATCTTTCAGGATTTGAAATAGCTCAACTGGAATTCCATCACCTCCACTAGCTTTGTTCGTAGTGATGCTTTCTAAGGCCCACTTGACTTCACATTCCAGGATATCTAGGTGAGTGATCACACCTAGATTATCTGGGTCATGAAGATCTTTTTTGTACAGTTCTGTGTATTCTTACCACCTCTTCTTAATATCTTCTGCTTCTTTTAGATCCGTACCATTTCTGTCCTTTATTGAGACCATTTTTGCATGAAATGTTCCCTTAGTATCTCTGATTTTCTTGAAGAGATCTCTAGTCTTTCCCATTCTGTTGTTTCCCTCTATTTCTCTGCACTGATCATTGAGGAAGGCTTTCTTATCTCTCCTTGCTATTCTTTGGAACTCTGCATTCAAATGAGTATATCTTTCCTTTTCTCCTTTGTTTTTTACTTCTCTTCTTTTCACAGCTATCTGTAAGGCCTCCTCAGAAAGCCATTTTGCTCTCTTGCATTTCTTTTTCCTGGAGATTGTCTTGCTCCCTGTCTCCTGTACAGTGTCATGAACCTCAGTCCATAGTTCATCAGGCACTCTATTAGATCTAGTCCCTTAAATCTATTTCCCACTTCACTGTATAATCATAAGGGATTTGATTTATGTTATACCTGATTGGTCTAGTGGTTTTCCCTCCTTTCTTTAAGTATGAATTTGGCAATAAAGAGTTCATGATCTGAGCCACAGTCAGCTCCCGGTCTTGTTTTTGCTGACTGTATAGAGCTTCTCCATCTTTGGTTGCCCTCATAGTCAGTAAGAGTCTGAAATGCAGTACTTGGATGCAGTCTCAAAAACGACAGAATGATCTCTGTTTGTTTCCAAGGCAAACCATTCAATATCACAGTAATCCAAGTCTATGCCCCGACCAATAATGCTTAAGAAGCTGAAGTTGAACGGTTCTGTGAAGACTACAAGACCTTTTAGAGCTAACACCTGAAAAAGATATCCTTTTATTATAGGGACTGGAATGCAAAAGTAGGAAGTCAAGAAACACCTGGAGTAGCATGCAAATTTGCCCTTGGAATACAGAATGAGGCAAGACAAAGCTCATAGAGTTTTGCCAAGAGAACACATTGATCATAGCTTAGTTTATATTCCCTTATAATCTTAGGAACTGAGAGAGGATGGATGGTCCTTCAGCAGGTAATGAGTTTTAGGTGTCTGGGTAAGCTGAAGTTTCAAGAGGTATATGCCCTTTTAGAGTTTAAGATGTTGAAATTTTAATAGATATTATCTTTTCATTTGTGTCTGAAGATGGAAGATGCTTCAACATATCGTCATGCCAAGAATGTAGGAATCCATGGTAAATAAGAGTGAGAGAGTTGAAAAATAAGAGAACATTAGGGAAGTTCTTGTAGATATGGGAGTGATCTGCAGTAATTTTCTCTAGGCTTAAGAAAATTGTGGAAGAGGTGGATGGATGTCAGTTGGGGCTAGAAATTGGAGGGAACATGTTAGAGAAACGTTTGGAAAGGTAAGAGAATGTGTTTAAAAAATAATGTTAAAAGTTTATAAATTACAGTGAAAGAGTGTAAGCAAAAGGAAGACATGGAAGGAAGTACAAGAGCATTTTGAGAGTGAAATTATGATACGAGAGAAAACCAAAAGGATTCTAATTCGGTAGGGGAATAGTGGTTTCAGCTGGAACTCTAGTTTGTAGTTTTTCCACTGCCAGAGCAAGCAGTGTCCATTGTGACTGTAGACTTGTTGACAATAGCAACTTGAAATCTTGATTCTGTTTATCACTGAAAATAAACTTTACTAACTCTAAAAGCTCTGTTTATGGCGTCTTAAAGTCTTATCTATACAGAAAGAATAAAATATAGCACATAATAACATGGGGGAGGTTTATTTATTGAGTCAGAGAAAGTAAAAATATTCCTTATGATAATACATAATAAAATTTGAAAACCTAGATTTGTTAGTCCCTGGAAGACAGGAATGAAAATCTAAATGACTTTAGTGAACCAGGAAAATAAGTATGGATTGTAGCTCAATAGAAATTGTTACAAGATAGTACATGTGAAGTAGGGAAATCTAAATATGTTTTAGAGATTCAGACTCTCTCAAGGCTTTCTGGGAAAAAAACCCACAAGAATAATAATATATACCATGTATCTACCAATTAAAATATCATAGGTTAATTCAGTTTACATATACCAAGCACCAATCATATGTGAGGTATCATGTACGACATTTTTCTATATATTCTTGTGATTAAATTTTTTAGAAAGTCAGATATGTAACATCTGGAGTAGTTATGGACTAGCAGAAAGAGAACACATTTATCAGCCACTATAAAATTAAGTTCCTTAGGTATCTGGTCACAAGCTAGATGGCAACACATTGCAGAGGCAGGCATCCATAGTCTTGGTCCCTAATGCAGGGCCATCCCTAGGACGTGTGGGGCTTCTGTCTATATAAAGAATTTGACTCTTGTATTACAAAATTCATGGGCTCATGTGAGGTATAATGATTTGTTGATAGAGAATTACAATATTGGATAGAGAATAAGAACTTAACATTTGCTGATTGTCCAGTCAGTGAAGGTGAAGACTGCTCCTGATGTCCAGGCACCATTTCTTCCTGCTCTGTCCTAGGAACTTTCTTTTCTTGTCCAATATTTTCAAGTGTACTTGGTGATTTTAAATCTCAGGCCATGAGAAGAGGGTAGCAATGCTGTTATTGCTCTTAAAGCCCTGTGTGTATGTGTTAGTCACTTAGTCATGTCTGACTCTTTGCAGCCCCATCGATTGTAGCCCAACAGGCTTCTTTGTCCATGGAATTCCCTTCAGGGGATCTTCCTGATCCAGGGATCCAACCCAGGTCTCCTGCATTGTAGGCAGATTATTTACTGTCTGAGCCACCCATAAAGCCATGGCTCATCTAAAACAGCCAGGAAACAAAAGAAAATGCTAATTTTAATTTTAGGTGTTTGTGTTTTTTTTTTTTCTGAGTCTATTTTTCTTGGACCAGGATCAGCTATGTAATTTGTAGTCTCAGTGCAAAGCAAAATGCAGGGCCCTTTGTTTAAAAAATAAGATTTTCAGTATGGAGACTGGGTTCCTATATGGACATAAGAGGTTTGGCCTCACTGAAATGTGTCCTCATCTCCTCCTGCCACCCGCCCGATGCTCTGTGTTGTGGAGGGCATGCACTCCTGACCCCAGACTACCCTGTACGAGCACTTAGGCCCCTGCCAGGGCAGAGGGCAGCAGCAGTCATTGGACAGGGGAAGGGAAGGGAAACTGGGAGGGTCCGGGGGTGGCAGCCAAGAAATCATAGACAGGCAGAAGGAGACGGGACACCTTGGGCTGAAGTTATAGGTCCCTCTGTTGTCCTTTTGGCCACGTACAAACCACAAATTCATAATAAAATCATTAAGCAATCTAAGGTGGCAACCATGGAACATTGAACCCCAAAGTGGGACCCTCTGAGCACAAAGCCGCATGTGACTGGTCCATGAAACAGGCCTTGCCTTGAATTTTTACCATTGTGTACTATCAGTATCAACTGATCATGCCAAAAGCACCCCAGAATCATGCAGAATGTGACGGGGGAACAGATTTGTCACAGATAACTTATGCTTTGGATAACATGGCATATGACAGAGATATCAAGAATTGATAGTTCATATTTCAGTGAAGTTATTAGTTAACTATTGACTTATTATGACAGACCCACAGGCTAGGGTGTGGGTTTGGAGGAGGATGGCCAGGAAAGGCTCACTGGGGTTGAAAGATAAAACCATTAGGAACTGAAAAACAGATCATGATGTCTGCTATAATAGAGGTCTAAACACAAATAAGAACAACAGGAAAAGTAGGAGTAAATAAATTAACTGATGGGTGCTTCAGAAAAACCTTTTAGGAAAACAGAATGACTTTAGTCTGGCCAAGATTGGTAGTGTTTCAAGTGCCAGAGGCTAAGTGGCAGACATTCCAGACTAAAAGGACAGCATAAGCAAAGACAGTGAAGTGAAGAACGTGCTGATAGATATTCCCACATGCTGGGGTTTTCAAGCATTCTTTTATTACACTTCTTGAACATCTCTTTTCTAGGCGTAAGCAGGGGTTATAAGAATACAGGTTTAGGAATCAGACAAAGCATCCACCACTTACGAGCTGTGTGACCAGAGCCACCTTACTTAACCACTCTGAGCCTCCGTTTTAGTCATCTGTAAAATGAAGACCTGGGTTTTACAGAATTATTATAAAAATTAAATGACATAATGTCTATAAATACTTCAACCAGTACCCTCAGTCCAGTGAAGGAGGAAGCAAATAGATGTGATTACACATGCTGTGACAATACAGAAAGGAAAGTGAGTGTCTCTCCCTGAGGGTTTTGTGCTCTGCTTCCTGAAAGAGATATTTGAACTTGGGGCTGAAGGGTAAGTATGTGTTTATAAGCCAAGGGGAAGCTAAGAAACATTCTCTCAGGCAGAGGTTTAGAAATGATGAATCCCTTTTATGAGCTGTTTGGGGTTGGGAGACAAGGAGTAGCGAGAGGAAGAGAAAGCAGACCATATATACATCTATAAATAAAAACAGAATAACCTTTCATTACCACCCCAAGCCCCTTTTAGCTGATTCAAAATATCAGACTTCCACCAAGAAGAGGCACGAGCCCTTGGTGCTGAGTGCTCCCTTGAGTAAGATACAAACCAGTTTGCATGAGAGCTTCTGTAGGAGATGTTCTGTGCATTTTCTTCCTCTACAAGAAGGCTGGAGCTGAGAGAGAGACAACACTCAGGAAGTGCTGTTGCTTCTCACATCCTCACGTGAAACAGTTTGCTTCACTGGCAGACATTTAACAAGACATGATTGGCTCTTTTAAAAATAGGAGTCTTAGTGGTCTTGGTTGATCTGTTTTATTATGTGCTTTGTGCTTTAAAGTGCATGTCTTTTTCTGTCTTCTCCCTCCAGACTGAACACTTGCCTCAGCAGACTCAGTTCAAAGAAAGAGAGACTGGAAGTGTCCAGCGCCCTGTAAGTAACATGATCCTCTAACAGGGTCAGCCAGGTGGAGCCAGTGACCACCATGTTTATTAAAAGATCATTTTATTTCCATGCAGTTTCATCTTCTTCACCTCTGCTTTCTGAGCACCTGTAGTGTGATTTTGTAAAGTCTTTGAGCTGGTTTATTCGTATTAGAAGTAATCAAGGTATATGAAACCAATAACCTGACAGAGGATCTGTCAGTGACAATGTAGAGCACCAGCGAGGTTCATCTTATGGTGTCAGCTGTGACCCAGAGTCAAGGAAGGAAGGAAGGCCAAGACAGGAGGCTGTTTTGTGAAAGCATTTCTTATTCTCAGCCTTGTTGGCCATACAGTCAGATATTGCCTGTGCATTTCACTGTGTCTCTCCCCTGATTCCCCAGTTCTGAATCCTGAGGCTTCTTTTGGTTTGGCTTTGGTTATCTGATTTAAATCTCTGTATTGTCTCATGCACGGATACCCAGCTTGAGCCTTGCTGAGAGACTCCTGCAGTTCACAGCCTTGTTTTTCTCCATTTTACCTTAACTGATACCAGTTCCAAATTTCGAAGCCTGAAACTGACCACAGACCCCATTAGTCACAGTTTTCTGTTTAGGAGATGCCATCACTCTTAGGTATTATAAGCAACTAGAAAATGATAAGCTGTTGAACTTCCCTTGCCATTCAGTAAATAGCTTGTGTGTAATGAATTCTGTGCTTGCCTGTTTTCACCCAAGAGCTAGAAGAAATGCAAACAGCTGCTCAACTAATGTAAGCAATGTTTGAATTTTTAGAATGGACTGAATAGCAGGAGATTCGACTGTGAAGATGAGAATCCAGTGGGGGAGGACGGAACTCAGCAGATGTACCCCCTGTATGACCAGATGCACTACCAAGACGGGAGCCCTGGCAGACACCATCCATACAGCGACCTGGAGGGAGTCTACATCAACCCACGGGAACATTATGTGTGAAGGTCCTCTTTCTCCAGTGCTGTTTTAACAAATGTTTATTCTTAGATTGGGGGGAGAGAAACTGAGGCCAATAGTTATGATTTTATTCTCTCTCATATAAAGCAATCCCAGTCTTAAGTGTTTCGGAAGTTGTGATGACTTGGCACCAAGAGCGAATTTATTTCTTTCCTTAAGAGTTTCTTAGCCACCAGCTGTGTTTGTGAACTTGACTCTAGCTTGGTGTGTTTCTGTGATGATGGCGTTTAACTACTAACATTTGGCCTACAATGGCATGTTCATTTAAAAGTAGAGCATCTGCCTGGGATGACAGCACTGATTCTCCAGAAAGAAAGGCCCCAGCTGGGAATATTAACCTCACTGGGTCTCTCAGGCAGACCAGCCTGTTCATTTGTAATTCAAACAGGCAGAAAAAGGAGCTCAGAATCCATCTCACTAATTATTTCATGGAACTTGGGCTTTCCTGACTTGTTTAGTACAGTTGACAATACCTGCTTACAAACAAGAGGCTAAGAGGCATACTTTATTGTTTATCTCAAAAAACATAACAAAAGGCAGTTTAAACCTTCAGGTCTGTTGGTTGCGTTTATACTCTTGTGATACTGTACTGTGTGTTCCTTCTGAGGATCTCAGGATTACCAAGGTCCTGAGGGATGCATATTTCTTGTTATCGTCGACCTAGTCTTGATGAGCTGTGTGCTAACCAAGGTTCTCTCTTACTGTGTCCTTGTTCCCACAGTCCTGTTCTTTGCAGTCCAGATTAGCCTATTTCCCACCTGTTAAAGCTCTTTCTCAATGGTGGACAGCCTAGAGCCTTTTCCTTCTTTTCTGTGGTATTGTATATGACAGGCTCAGCTTTCACTACTGAAATTTCTGTCAAACTAATCCTGTCCACACAGGCTTCAGCTACCCTCTGCATTCTTTTGATTCTCCAGAAAGAAAGGCCCCAGCTGGGAATATTAACCTCACTGGGTCTCTCAGGCAGACCAGCCTGTTCATTTGTAATTCAAACAGGCAGAAAAAGGAGCTCAGAATCCATCTCACTAATTATTTCATGGAACTTGGGCTTTCCTGACTTGTTTAGTACAGTTGACAATACCTGCTTACAAACAAGAGGCTAAGAGGCATACTTTATTGTTTATCTCAAAAAACATAACAAAAGGCAGTTTAAACCTTCAGGTCTGTTGGTTGCGTTTATACTCTTGTGATACTGTACTGTGTGTTCCTTCTGAGGATCTCAGGATTACCAAGGTCCTGAGGGATGCATATTTCTTGTTATCGTCGACCTAGTCTTGATGAGCTGTGTGCTAACCAAGGTTCTCTCTTACTGTGTCCTTGTTCCCACAGTCCTGTTCTTTGCAGTCCAGATTAGCCTATTTCCCACCTGTTAAAGCTCTTTCTCAATGGTGGACAGCCTAGAGCCTTTTCCTTCTTTTCTGTGGTATTGTATATGACAGGCTCAGCTTTCACTACTGAAATTTCTGTCAAACTAATCCTGTCCACACAGGCTTCAGCTACCCTCTGCATTCTTTAGACTTCTTATTGTCCATGTTTTATCTACCTCAGGGGGGGATAAAAAAGAGCCTGATGGAAAAAGCACCATGAAATAATCCTTGCTCTTAAAAGCCAGGTCAAAAATTTGAAAACCTAAAAACAAAAACAAAAAAGTCCCATTAATATGGCCTGTGTGCTAAACCCACATGTGGTCCTTGATTCCTCCTCCCCATCTTTACCTGGTCAATAATAAGAGTAAGGAGAGGCTAACAGCAGATATTACAGTGACTGGCTTACTAGTGTTTCCTGCAGCATCTTGGTGCCTGCCAATGGCCTGTCTGGAATTTTCTCACTTCCCTTTGCCAACTTTTCCTCACTGAGCCTTGAAGGTAGCAATTATAACGGGGTGAGCCGAGTGGGGAGCATAGGCACATGCGCAAGCCTCAGTCTCCCGTCCTCACATCTTGGACAAGCATTGCTTCACTATGTGTTCTGGAAGCTTATGAGTCTGTCACAGATATGAAAACACTGCAGACTTGTCATATATTAGGAAAGAGTGACATAAGCACTGAAATAAAATTGTACACATTTCCAACCTAAGCTTCAAGGGATAGGAGAATTATTAACATAGATTTTCTACTGAGATACCAAAGATAAGTTATGATTCGCATTGCCCTGATTCTGTTTCTTACTTGTGTATTTATTTCCTTTTCTCAGTTGCCTTGCTTCATCAGAAAAATTATCCAAATCGTTTTACAGTAGTAATACAAAGCCACCCTCCTTTACATGGATGACCAGCAATTCTGTAAAAGATTATAGTTGTTGTTTACTCGCTAAGTCATGTCTGACTCTTTCTGACCTCATGGACTAGCCCACCAGACTACTCTGTCCTTGGGATTTCCCAGCAAAAATACTAGAGTGGGTTGCCATTTCCTTCTTCAGGGGATTGTCCCGACCCAGAGATGGAACCTGCATCTCTTGCATTGGCAGGCAGATTCTTTACCACTGAGCCACCTGGGAAGCCTCAACATGGAATCAAAGGGTAAATACCAGGGACCATCATTGCTGTATCACTGCACTACCTCCAAATTAATTAGTTCACTGCCCTTGCTAGCAAGCTGGCCCAGAAAGAAGGTACCTAACTTTATTACTTGAAATCCCATCAGTGAGTTAATGTAACAAGGAATAGGGGTCCTTGCAATGCCTTCCAGTAGATAGTTGACTCTAGTCAGAGCTCTTCTTGATAAGGAAGTGGTTTATACATACTGGATGTTACACTGGAAGATACTGAGGTGCAGTCACTCCTTCAGTGAGCTTTAGAAATTGAGGATGGTTTCTTGGGTCCTACTGGGGAGCAAATTGTTGGATTAGTGTACAAAAGAAGACCCTGGACCTCAGGGGGAATTGAGATGTCTTCATTGGCACTAGGGAAAGAGATTGGAAGCACTGAGCTTCAGAACCTTTTGACCTATTTCTGCCTCCCTACCAACAAGTATCCACTACTGCAGTTTTTTACATTCTTAGTGTAGTTATAGAAAAGAAATCTCAGGATGTAGACACCTCTTGCAACAGCCAGCTAGTTCAATATCCTCTTTGCTTCTCTGTCAGCTATGATATTTCTTTAACAAACTGGTAGATTTTATAGTTGTTGGCCCCTTACATGGGTCACAGAAGCTGTATAATTGCTTATCCCGGTGCCTTCCATCTGTTCTTTCTAAATACTGAGGGGAATAGAATGGAGCTTTAAAAGGGTTTGATCAACAAGCTCCCTCAAGCAAAAAATGCCATCCAAAATTAGCTTGTTGATCTCTAAATTTGGAGTCTAGACCACTTGAGGATGGACAGTTAAATTTGGAAGTCAGACTCTTCAAGATCTGTGAGTGAGACTTAAGGATGTAAGCCACAGCTGATACTAGATACTCTTCCATAACTGGTTTGTTAAAACACACTGAACCAGAAATAAATCCCTGAGTGCTTATCCACTTATGCTTGCAGATTTGCATTTCAGGGGGGAGTGTGCATGCTCCATCTTAAACACACAGCCTTGATTTTGTAGATGGCCTAACCTCTAGGAGCATGCAGCTTCGCTGCAATAGCAGATCACCAGATTCTTTGCACACCACACTGAACTAGTGTCAGCATGATTTAGGATTGCTCTGACATAATGGGATAAGAATTTAGATTAATTGTGAAAAGGCAGTGGTTTGTTTTCTCTTCTATGAGGGTTCCGCTATTCCTTGGCTTTCTTACATGTCCTATTCAATTTTAGAACATGTAAGAAGGCCAAGGATAGAGGAGCCTGGTGGGCTACAGTCCATGGGGTCTCAAAGAGTCAGACATGACTGAGCAACTGAGAATACACACGTAAGAAATAGTGTCAGAATATGCTAGTTAACTTTGAAGACTCTTACCTGTCCTTGGCTTCGCTTGTAACATGCACATGTGTGTGTGGGGAGGGGTGGTCAGTTGAAATGAACGTAGAAATGTCAGGGCCCCTACCTGTGGTTTAGTTCTGTGCTTCTCTTGTTCCTGTGCTGAACTGGCAACACCTTTCATCCTTGGGGCAATTTGCAGAAACTGTTGTTTGTAAGCCTGTTCAACTGTAGACTATGCCTGGGTTCATCTTAGGCCCTTGAAAGGTAATTTGTATTTCTCCTGTTAAAATTGTTGTAAGCTGAACTTTGTCAGTTTGGTCACTTGCAATTGTTAGGTGGTTTGGTGGGCTTCTGACTGATAGCTCAGTTGGTAAAGAATCTGCCTGCAGTGTGGGAGACCTGAGTTTGATCCCTGGGTTGAGAAGATGGCCTGGAGAAGGGAAAAGCTACCCACTCCAGTATTCTGGCCTGGAGAATTCCATGGACTGTATAGCCCATGGGGTTGCAAAGAGTCAGACACAACTGACTTTCACTTTGGGTGGCTTCCAGTAGATAAGGGTGTAGGTCTCCTCCCCGCAACCTTACTAGGTGGTATATTACACGGAAATCAGGTTTTAAGCCAATGTCTGCATTATTCATGTACATAAACAAGCAGGCACCAGAACAGACATCCTGTAATAGTCAACCTGTCATGTAAGCTTGAAAAAGTTTCCACTCCATTTTTTTAGAGAGCCTATCAATATTTTGTGTAAAAGGATTATTAGAAGTGAATCCAGTAATACTACAGCTGATTCAGTTCAGCTGAATCAGGCAGCCTGATTCTGTTCAACTTCTAGACACAGAGCAGGTTAGTAATCTAGGAATCCTAGAGCTAGTGGGCTTGCTAGCACTGTATACCCTGTTTGTGAAAGGGTGGAGTGCCCTGTAGTATTTTTGCCAGTCTACATACCTTTAACACCATTCATTTGACCACTGAAAATAATCACCTATTAACGAAGTCTCTGGTGCTGAACTCTTGTGGTAGTAGCCTCTGAAGTGAGCTTTTCGAATGCTAACTAGCAGCCTTTGGAGGGGATATTCCCAACTAGGAAATTTCAAATATTAACTAAATGCTTCTAGGGTGTATGTGGTAAGACCATTTAACAAGCACCAAAATAATTTAAATTATATTCAACATAACATATTTTCTTAAGGATTTGTTGTTACCACACCTTCACACTATATTCACCTGTCTAAAGTCAACCACCTGCTGGCATTTCTCCTTAGTGACGGCCTTTTCCTTCTTAGGATGGAGGTGTACGAGTGTGTCTGTGTATGCATGTATGCATCAGAAAGAAACTGGGGAGAGAAGCCCACTTAAAATTCACAGTTGAAAAAAATTTTGGAGTTCACACATGCAAGATCGTCACATCTACAAACATCTATTTCAGGCCCATTTTATTATCTTGCTTCAGCATTCTTTTAATAATACGTTACCATTATTCTGCAAAAAGGTTAGAAGCAGGTTCAGAAGCCTTTTGCCTCAGTGGCCAAAATATATAAAGTATTAGGTTTATTTCTACTGCATTTCCATTTATTAGGATAGTTATTATGTAGTCATGTTTGTTTGATTGTGGAAATTTGGAACTATGAGTAGGCTAGAATAAAGAGAATGTCAGCAATTCAGATGACACTAAACATCTTTTTATCAAACATTATCAATTGAGACTCTGATGTTGAAGTTCCTTCTGTATTTCAAGGAGAAGGGAAACCACCATTGACAAAGAAAAGGATTCTCCATTCCATAGATGGGAATAAATCCCTTTCATTGGTCCATTCCCCCAGAAAATTCCAGTCAGTGTTTGGGGGATATGGCCATGATGTGTATCAAATTACATACCTACATACCGTCCTCACCAAAAGTTCAGTTCAGTCACTCAGTCATGTCCGACTCTTTGCAACCCCTTGGACTGCAGCACAGCAAGCTTCCTTGTTCATTACCAACTCACAGAGCTTACTCAAACTCGTGCCCATCGAGTCAGTAATGCCGTCCAACCATCTCATCCTCTGTGGTCCCGCTTTCAATCTCTCCCAGCATCAGGGTCTTTTCCAGTGAGTCAGTTCTTCACATCAGGTAGCCAAAATATTGGGAGTTTCAGCTTCAGCATCAGTCCTTCCAATAAATATTCAGGACTGATTTCCTTTAGGTTGGACTGGTTGGATCTCCTTGCAGTCCAAGGGACTCTCAAGAGTCTTCTCCAACACCACAGTTCAAAAGCATCAGTTCTTTGGTGCTCAGCTTTCTTTATAGTCCAACTCTTACATTCATACCTGACTACTGGAAAAACCGTAGCCTTGACTAGATGGACCTTTGTTGGCAAAGTAATGTCTCTGGTTTTTAATGTGCTATCTAGGTTAGTCATAATTTTTCTTCCAAGGAGCAAGTGTCTTTTAATTTCATGGCTGCAGTCACCATAAGCAGTGATTTTGGAGCCCCAAAAGATAGTCTGACACTGTTTCCACTGTTTCCCCATCTATTTGCCATGAAGTGGTGGGACTAGATGCCATGATCTTAGTTTTCTGAATGTTTAGTTTTAAGCCAACTTTTTCACTCTCGTCTTTCATCAAGAGGCTTTCTGTTCTTCTTTTCTTTCTGCATATCTGAGGTTATTGATATTTCTCCTGCCAATCTTGATTCCAGCTTGTGCTTCATCCATCCCAGCATTTTGCATGATGTACTGTGCATGTAAGTTCAATAAGCAGGGTGACAGTATACAGCCTTGACATACTGCTTTCCCAATTTGGAACCAGTCTGTTCCATGTCCAGTTCTAACTGTTGCTTCTTGACCTGCATACAGGTTTTTCAGGAGGCAGGTCAGGTGGTCTGATATTCCCATCTCTTTAAGAATTTTCCACAGTTTGTTGTGATCAAGAAAGTTCTAGTTATATGCAGTGTCTGTCATCTCTGGCTATGAAGTGTAAGGATAAATGCCTAAGTTTCAGATGTTGTGAATATTTATGGAAAACAGCAGCACCTCCATAGGTCAGCTGGGCCCTATCCTCTAAGGACTCTCATTTTAGAGCTGGGTTTACAGTTGCCACTTGCATACAATTTATACCAGAAGCATATCATTTACTGAGTGCACGCTCACACTACACATGCACACACAGGTCATTTAGACCCAAAGAGATAGACTGCTGCTGCTGCTGCTGCTAAGTCACTTCAGTCGTGTCTGACTCTGTGTGACCCCATAGACGGCAGCCCACCAGGCTCCCCCATCCCTGGGACTCTCCAGGCAAGAGCACTGGAGTGGGTTGCCATTTCCTTCTCCAGTGCATGAAAGTGAAAAGTGAAAGTGAAGTCGCTCAGTCATGTCCAACTCTTCGCAACCCCATGGACTGCAGCCCACCAGGCTCTTCCACCCATGGGATTTTCCAGGCATGAGTACTGGAGTGGGTTGCCATTGCCTTCTTCAAGCAGATAGACTAATGGACTTGAAATTATTACTAGACTATGACTGCGATCCCAAACAATCTTCAATAAACAAAAACCTGCTTTCTGAGATGTTTCAATGTTTTGCTCCATCTAGAGGTAGGAGACTGAACAGTTCCCTTCTTGAGGTCTTTCCCAGCATTACCATTTTTAGATTTTATGATCAGATTCCCTGTGGCCCAGCAGGACCCCTGATATCATGGCCTGAACTTGTTGTATTTATTATTGTGGTACAGGATTGAACTGTAAAGTTGATTGGAGGAGACCACAGGGGAAAACCCCTTGGGAATCCAGAACATCAGATTTGCTACACTGGCTTTCAACTGTGGCCTATCCTGCTACAAATATGTCTGACAGCCATGAAAAAATGTCTTATGTGTCTCCTCCAGAGGTTCAGAATGTATTTCAAGCATTTGTAATGTCCCTTAATAACTCACAGTGGGTTTATGAAGCCCAGAGTTCCATTGATTCCCAAATGTATGGGCACCATTGTTTTAGCTTTCATTATTCTTTCCAATAATGACCAGCTTTTCTGTTTCTTTTTTTTTTCTCTTTAATCCACCCTAACTCATTGATCAGGCTAAAGTAAATTCCTCTCAGAAGTCATGTTGCTGGCTCCATGTCCATCATATTTTAGCTACAGGCAGCATTATTTTGTCCTAAATGCCTTAGTTTGCACTTATCCACACTGTGGCTTATTAATGCCTCTGTTTTTTCATGTGTTCTTATGAGAACTTGTTGCTATATTCCCTTCAACTGAGCATTTCAATACCCGGAAGAACATTTGTCATCTTAAGTTTCACTATGTACTTGAAATTCCACGTTCTTTGTAGAAAAATGTTAAGTAGGTGGTGTTGTTACTGGATCCCTGGATTATTCCACTTGTCCATCCAGAAAAGTTCCTGTTTATCCTTTACCTTCTGTTTCTATTTCTAAGCCAAAGCTTTAAGACATTACATCTGCTCCAGCCTTTTCATTCTCCATGTGGTCTTAGCCTCTTAACTTTGTTATTTCTCACTTTCATCCCTAGTTGAAAAGTTAATGCTCTCCACCTCACAGGAGTTTTATGGAGCATGGGGAAAATAAGATGCTTAAGGGTTGTCTTCAAGAGAGCTCCTACTTTTAAAGTGATTTTGTAAAAGCCCCTTGGTTTAGAAATGAGAAACTCTATAGCTATTATTTTTTCCTATCCTTGTTTTGCTATTTATATGTCTGAAAAGTGATCTCTGTCTGAATAGAATCTGTACCCAGTTTTAACTTTCTTCTCATTAACCCGTTTCACACTGAAATTGTCCTCTCTACCTTTTCCACGCTGTGAACTTTTTACCTACAGAGCCAAAACTAGTTCTCCCACAATAAATCCCACATCACTTAACTTCCATCATTGAACAAATTAATGTCCTCCAGAAAGAGAATCTGGCTGTGGACGTAAGTCAGAAGGTAAATGTGGTCTCACTCTGGCCCTGGTGAGATCTCACTATGGTGCCTTTGTTTTCCCTTTATAAATTGGGGTTAATTCTGCTGTTTCATAGCACCTGAGTGAGTGTTGTGAATCTTGACCAAAAAAAAAGAAAAGCTTTTTTCAAATGTCTTATACCATATATATATATATATATATATATATATATAT
>SJYC01100641.1:48-79030 GCA_006408675.1 Madoqua kirkii
GCAATAATGTGTTCTTATATTTTTTAAGTTGGCATTCCTGAATTTTTTTAGGGATAAATGCTTTACTGATCTGTTAAATCTCAAAATAGGAACCACTTTAAAAGAAACATTTTATTGAGATACCATAATTTTCATCCTCTTAAATTCTATAAGTCAGTGCTTTTTAGTTATTCAGAAAATTTTATAATCATCACCAAAGTCAATTTTAGAATATTTTCGTTGCCCCAGAGAGAAGCCTACTCCTATTTGCTCCTTGCCTCCGTCCCCCTTCCCCTTCCCAGCCCCTGGCAATACCAGTCTACTTTTTATCTCTGTGAATTGGCCTATTGTGGACATTACATGTAAATAGAATCACATAATATGTAGGTTTCTTTCACTTGGCGTAATGTGTTCAAGATTCAACCATGCTACAGCATTTATCATTCATTTCTTTTTATTGCTGAATAATATTCCATTGTATAGATATTCCACGTTTATCCATTCCTTAGTTGGGGAACATTTGGGTTGTTCCTATTTTCTGGAAAGAATTATGCATTATTCATGTACAAGCCTTTGTGTGAACATATGTGTTTATTTTTCTTCCATATATACCCAGGAGTGGAATTGCTAGATCATGTGAAAACTTTGACTGAACCTTTTGAGGAACTGCCAGACTGTTTGCCAAACAGCTCCGTTTTACATTCCTGCCAACGGTGCTTGAGGGTTTCAGTTTCTCCACATTCTTACCAATGCTTGTTCGTTATCTGCTCTTTTTGATTATAGCCATCCTAGTAGATATGAAGTGCTATCTCACTGTTTTATCATTTCGCTGACTACTGATGATGGGTTTTTTATTTTTATTTTTTGTCTTGTTTTGTTTTCTACAGTCCTTTAAAAATGTAAAGTCATCTTAGCTCATGGGTCATATTGCAGGCTGGATTTGACCCATAGTTAGCTAACCTCTGACCTAGAGGATAAAGAAAGATCATTAAACCAGTATTATAAATACACTGTGTATGTTCAGCAATGTAGAGGAAAACATAAGCCATTGTGCCAAAGAAAATGAAATACTTAGGTATAAATTAAACAAAACCTATATAGGGTCTCAATGATGAAAATTACAAAATGCTGATGAAAGACATCAAAGAAAACCTAAATAAATAGAGAAACTTACCACGCTCCTGGATTGGAAAACTGAGTTGGGAAGGGACATACACAGCTGGCACCTGCAAGCTGGTGCTACCCGACTAGTACAGTGTTGACATGGACCATCTCTAACCGCACATATGACACAGAATCATTAGAAACTAGAGCTGCCGTCTTCCTGACTGTCACTGGTCTTCACCTCCACGCCTGTCTGTCCTTCCATTATATTGTTAGACTCCCAAATAGCCTATGGCTCTTTCTCCGCCTTCATTCTATGAAATGATGGCCATATTGCCACAAGACAGATAAGTACATGCCCGCACACTTCCCGGAAGGTCAAACAGATTGGAATGAAGTCAGAACAACAGTGGTGAGCATGTTATATTTTAGTTGGGTGTCGAAAGGATAGGAAATAGCCAGTAAACTAAAGAGCAGACATACTCTACACAAATAGCTGGTTTGGAGAAGAATTCAAATTAGGAGTCAAAAAAATTGGATATTGATGTTTGTTCATGTTTAGATAACAGAATCATGAACTCTTGCAATCAGATATTTTTGCCTCTGAATTTATTCTCCCCAGAGGTTCTGGAAAAAGCCTTGAGATTTATGCTTTCACCAAGTAAAACATATGGGGGGAAAAAATCCCTTCTACAACCTGAAATTGCTGCAAAAAAGCTCTAGAGAAATTAGATGGAAAATCATCCAGAAAATAATTCATATCTCAAATTTTAGCCCTTGAAATTCTAGTCTAATGTGTGTGTGTGTGTGTGTGTGTGTGTGTGTGTGTGCACGTGCGCATGCACACACTCAGTCACGTTCGGCTTTTTGAGGCCCTGTGGACTGTAGCCGGCTAGGGTCCTCTGCCCGTGGAATTTTCCAGGCAAAAGTGCTGAAGTGGTACACCATTTTCTTCTCCAGGGGATCTTCCCAATTCAGGGATCTACCTCGCATCTCTTGTATTTGCATTCAGATTCTTTGCCACCAGTGCCACCTGGGTTTCCAAGTTGGCTTTAGTTCATAAGTCGTGATTAAGAACATCCCAGCCTTTTTGTCCACAATCTGCCTCTCTACTTCTAAACACTTCTCCTCCTACTTACTGATGGTAAAGCCCAGAGGTGCAGTGTGGGACTGATGCTTTTGACCTGCATTTCTTAGCTCAAAGCAAACCAAAATCCTGTTTTGCTGGGCAGAAGAATGTTACCTTGCTCAGTGCAGTAGATAGGCAGAACTGTTCAATTGCTCAGTGTTCACAGTTGCTAATTCCCTAAAATTTGGATTTTCTAAGTAGAACTATGCAAGGCATAGAGACTTAAGCTGTGACTTCTCTATAAACTCTCCCATTGTTGTATTGGCTAAAGAGGAAACAAAGCCTTTTCTAAAACGTAAAGGACTTTCTAGCAAATGCTGACTTTCTGGGTTTTCAGGCATAGCCCTGCTTTCAAAGTTGGTCTTGATTTACCTGTGTTCTGTTAACTCAGATGTTCTCAAACTTCAGCTTGCATTAGAATCACCCAGAGAGTTAGTTAAAACTCAGATTTCTGGGTCCTGCCTGCAGAGTTTCTGATTCAGTCAGTCAGGGAAGAGACCTGAGGAATTCCATTTCTAAGAGGTTCCCAGGACATGCTGCCACTGGTGGTCCTGTAAGACCATAACACTCTGCAGGCCCCGCTGGCTGCTACTCTTACCTGGCTGTTCGTTAACATAACTTCATCCACCTGGCTTGCTAGGCATTTGCACACTTGGCCTTTGTAATGTGGGATTCTCACATAATGATGAGGGTGAAAGAGGAGAGTGGAAAAGGTGCTTGAAACTCAGCATTCAAAAAACTGAGATCATGACATACTGTCCCATCACTTTATGGAAAATAGAAGGGGAAAAAGTGGAAGTAGTGACAGCTTTCATTTTCTTGGGCTCCCAAATCACTGTGGATGGTGACTGTAGCGAAATTAAAAGATGCTTGCTCCTTGGAAAGTTATGACAAATCAAACAGCATATTAAAAAGCACAGACATCACTTTCCTGACAAAGGTCTTATAGTCAAAGCTTTGATTTTTCCAGTAGTCATGACACGTGTGAGAGTTGGACCATAAAGAAGGCCAAGTGCCAAAGAACAGATGCTTTCAAACTGTGGTGCTGGAGGAGAGTCTTCAGAGTCCCTTAGACAGCAAGGAAATCAACCCTGAATGTTCATTGGAAAGATGATGCTGAAGCTCCAATACTTTGGCCACCTGATGCAGAAAGCCAAATCATTAGAAAACACTCTTATACTGGGAAAGATTGAAGAGGAGAAGAGGGCAGCAGAGGATGAGATGATTAGATAGTATCAACAACTCAGTGGACATGAATTTGAGCAAACGTCGGGACACAGCTGAGGACAAAGGAGCCTGACGTGCTACAATCAATGTGGTCACAGAGTTGGATATGACTTCGTGACTGAACAAGAGAATGTGGGATTCTATCATGGGGCAGAGGATACTCTGGTACTCCATTCGTGGTACTTTCATCATTGCTAAGTGCTGGTGATGCCAAAGCTCCTAGTAGGTGTTACCATACTCCTAGCAGATAATGAGGCCATTCCTCATTAGCATCTCCTCCATACATGGTATTGCCTTTTTACTTAGTTTTCAGGCCTCACATAGTATAGAATTATGTCATGTTTCATATGTCCATATCCCTAAGCCCTTTAATTCTTTGCTCCTCTATATTCCAGCACTTTCTGGCATTCCAGCTTCACTTAGTAGATAGGCCATTGCTTTTTCATGCTTCTAGGTAGCATGCTAGACATCATGTCCTAGGGTTCTTGACAAGTTATAAATCCTGTATCTCTGAATTATGCTCCCAAATCAATAAACTCTCCCTCATCTGATCTTATGTTCCAGCTCGGCTCAGTCACACAGCTTCAGAAGCCAGTCCGACTGGTACTGCCTTGCATCTGCCAGTGGATGTTGGCTAGGCCTTGCAGCTTCTTTGGAGTGAAGTCCCATTATTCCTTATCAGGCCCAGCATGTCCCAGGGTGATTATGCTGTGACTTACTCCTATTTAGAAGCCTAGTAGCCAGGTCTGGGTAGATCTTGAGTAGGGCATATGTATCTTGAAGATGGCAGTGGTGTCTATATTGGTTCCAAGCAAGAGGGAAGTGCCAGCAGAGAATTCAGGGGAGTTGCAAAGAGTCAGACATGACTAAGAGACCAAGCATAGCAGCACAGAGGACAAAGATTAGTCCTGATTTGCCCAGGACCGTTGAACTTGTAGCACAGAAAGTCCCACCTCCCAGGAAACCACTCAGTCACTGAAAATCACGACAGTTGGTCACCCCAGGATTCTGGAGATTCAGCATTTTCAGGGGAATCTTCCCAGATATTCCCATCCCAAGCGTCAGCATCTCCTTTCCCCCAACTAATAACAGATCTGCTTGGTGAGGTGTTTAACTGTTTCTGGAGATCAGCACTAGGTTTACTCCCGAGTTTGGCCTCAGCTGCAGGATATGCAAGCCTATTTATTAACTATCAGGGAGGTCCTCTGATTTTTATATTTGACTTTTCTACAGCCTAATAATTCCCTGCAGCTTTTCATTATGCTTTGTGTATCAATGAAAGTATTAGCTGCTCAGTCATGTACAGCTCTTCCCAACCCCATGGACTGTAGACCACCAAGTTCCTCTGTCCATGGAATTCTCCAGGCAAGAATACTAAAGTGGGTTGCCACTCACTTTTCCAGGGGATTTTCCCAGCCCAGAGATCAAACCCAGGTCTCCTACACTGTAGACAGATTCTTTACCGTCTGAACCACCAGGGAAGCCCTGGTATATCAGTGGCTCTTAGCAAAATTCACCCAATCCCATTGTCCTTGTAATTCCTACATGTCCCTTAGGACTGTCACCTTGGGCCAGAGGGTGCCCGTGTTCCCTCTAACACCAGCTGGGTTCTCATTGCCTATCGGGTGCCTAGGGATTTGGCCCCCAAATCCCGTGTTATTGATGTACTTTCTAGGACCATTCCTGGATGCATTGCTGAAGGTTGGCTTTTCTGGAAGCAGATGATGAGATGGATTTGAGTGTGCAGGCTATCTTTTTTTTTTTTTAGACAAGCACCTGTGGAAGGTAAGGGGCTGAAGCAAAACAGGGCAGAAAGACATTAGAACTGTGAGGAAGGTCTGTGAAGCATCGATCCATCCACAGGGAGGTCTGGGGCACGCATGTCCCACGTTGAGCTGAATGGCTCCTGTCCATGCCCTGGCCCCCTCCACCAGATGCAGGCTGCCCAGAAAAGGCATGTTCTTGGGTGCAGGGCCCCTTTGCAACAGGATCAAGCTGAGAGCTGGGGCAAGTCCTTTTCTGAAAGGGGATGTGGGCAGTGCCTTTCCACTGACCACACCAAGAGAGAAACTGAAGTAAGATGATTACTTTCATTAGATTCTTTACAATTAATTTATTCTTGGACTAGGGAGGTTTTGTAAGTGGCAAGATAATGTTTAATTATCATACTTTCTCCCTATATTCTGCCCCTATCTCCTTCCCCTTTCAAGAGAGTACTTTCTTCATCTCAGGAGAGGTTTTATTCTTTTCTGTATTTTTTCCCAGAAGCCTAAACCCATTGTTCTGAGAACAGAGTTTAAAGAGAAAGGCAGTTTCTCTCAAACTAAAAAATGATGCTCTAGGATGGTCGGTGTCACCGATACAGCGTTTCGGGTATTTTTGTGTATTTAGAAGAGCCTCAGAGGGAACAGTTCCCCAGTAGATAACGCATGGTGAGGCTCTTCATTGTCCTAGTCTCAGCTGAGAAGGGCGCTAGGGTGGTGAACCTGAAGAGACACCACCCCTCCTCACCACTGTGTCAGACCCCAGGACTTTGAAGTAACCTTGAAACAGAAAAGGTAAGAGAAGAATGTTACAAGATTAGCTTTGAATTTCCAATCTCACCTGTTGGGGTGGTTTTAGGAAAAGCTGACTAGAAGGAAAGTAAGAGGCGTGATATTGATTGTAGTCTTGTGTGTAAAGACTGATTCTTACCTGCTTCACTCATGTGAAAGACCATCATGTCAGTCTCTCCGTTCCCCAGCACTGGTAATCGCTAATGTCCTTTCAGCCTCCCGTTCCTTCCACACACTTATTATCTGGACCACATATTACCAGACGGATGCAGAGATGTTGAGCACTTTTGCAAAGCCTCCTCTCTGAACGGGAGCAAGCCCATCCTGGCCTCCACCCCAGCTCCACTGCCTTGTTCATTTTTAAAGATTATTTGAGTATAATTGGTGTGCAGTGTTGTGTTTGTTTCTTCTGTACACCAGTGTGCATCGGTGATGTGTATGCATATGTGTCCCCCTCTTGAGCCTTCCACCCCACCATCCCATCCCTCTGGGTCATCACAGAGCACTGAGCTGAGCTCCCCATGTTATACAGCAGCTTCCCACTAACTATCTGTTTTACACATTCTTGTTCCATTGCTCAGTTACGTCCGACTCTGTGACCCCATGGACCACAGCATACCAGGCTACCCTGTCCTTCACTATGTCCCAGAGTTCGCTCAAACTCATGTCCATTGAATCGGTGTTGTCATCCAACCATCTCATCCTGTGCCGTCCTCTTCTCCTGCCTTCAGTCTTTCCCAGCATCAGGGTCTTTTCCAATGAGTCGGCTCCTTACACATGGCAGTGAATATCTGTCAATGCTGTTCTCCCAGTTTATCCCAACCTCCTCCTCCCCTTCACCACAGTAACACGTCTGTTCTCTATGTCTGTGTCTCTATTCCTGCCGTTGGTTTATTCTTACACTGATCTCAACTCAACTCTAGTCCTACCAGTATTTCTTTATAATAGCACTTTAGCGAAAACTTGACTCCACCCATTTCTTGTTTTATCCTCAATTATTTTTCACTCTTACGTTTACATTCTTGTCATTTATATAACTTATATCTTTTATTCTTTATTTTCAGTTTCCTCATATCTGAGCTTCTTTGAGATTTCTAATTGTAAAACAGATTATAATATTTGTCATAAGAAACCTCAAAAGACTTTTTATAATAAACTTTTAAAGTGAATAGAACATACTAATACTGATTTCTGACCAGTATTAAAATGGATTTTATTTTCAATAATATCAGAGAGAATTAAAATAGAAGAGGGGAAGTACCTGTTTGAAAGCCTCATCAGGAATATCCTGGAAGGAAAAGGTTGAGATTTTTTCATATAGCAAGTCACTTGTGAAGTGTAAAAGTTGCTCAGTTGTGTCCAACTCTTTGCCACCCCATGAACTGTAGCCCCCTAGGCTCCTCTGTCTGTGAGGATTCTCCAGGCAAGGATACTGGAGTGGGTTTCCATGTCTTCCTCCAGGGGATCTTCCCAACACAGGGATCGAACTGAGGTCTCCTGCATTGCAGGTGGATTCTTTACCAACTAAGTCACCAAGGAAGCCAAAGAATACTGGGGTGGGTACCCTGTCCCTTCTCCAGGTGATCTTCCCAACCTAGGAATCAAACCAGGTTCTCTGGCATTGCAGGTGGGTTTTTTTCCCAACTGAGCTACTGGGGAAGTCCTAGCAGGTCACTTAATGGATCTCCATTAGTTGTACATCATGTTTCAAAGATGATTCCCTTCTATAAAGTGTGCAGCCTTCTGCACATTTCATAGAAGGGAACATTCCATTCCCTTCTATAAAACCCAGCCTCATGTTTCAGACAGGGCTGATAAGGAGAGTAAGAGCAGAGTTTCTGTGGAGAGGGTGTGCATTCTTGTTTCCTCCTTGGCTCTGATCCCTTTGTACAGCTCCCCATGCTGCTGCTGCAGCTAAGTCACCTAAGTCATGTCTGACTTATCACCCAGTTCTCCATCTTGGAGCTCTCAGCCATTTTACTCTCAACCCTTCTCAGCTTTCTGTGATATTTATTTTTTTCATTCATCCATTTATCTGATATGTGTGATTGAGTGCCTACCAAGGTCTGCTGCAGATACTGAGACTATGGCAATGGACAAAACAAACAACAGTCTCTGCCTCGTGGGTGGAGAGGGTAAGAGAGACAGGAAGCAGTTTAATAAGTTGTATGTTAGAAAGTGATGCATATGAATGAAAAACAAAGTAGGGAAAGGAGTTAGAAAATGTTGGAGTTTATAACTTTAGGTAGAGTGTCCGGGGAAGGCCTCACTAAGAAGGTGATATTAAAGGGAAAGTGGGAAGGGATAGGGGATATCATCTGGGGAAAGAATTATCCAGGCAGCGGGAGCAGCAGGTGTAAAGGCCCTGTGGCAGGAGTGTGGCCAACACATTTAAGGACTAGCAGTGAATAAGTCAGAGAAGGCGATGGCACCCCACTCCAGTACTCTTGCCTGGAAAATCCCATGGACAGAGGAGCCTGGTAGGCTGCAGTCTATGGGGTCTCTACTAGTCGGACACAACTGAGTGACTTCACTTTGACTTTTCACTTTCATGCATTGGAGAAGGAAATGGCAACCCACTCCAGCGTTCTTGCCTGGAGAATCCCAGGGATGGGGGACCCTGGTGGGCTGCCATCTATGGGGTCGCACAGAGTCAGACACGACTGAAGCGACTTAGCTGCAGCAGCAGCAGCAGTGAATAAGTAGAAGATGAGATCTGAGAAGGAAAGGGAGGTAGGCACTTATCAGATAATTCTTTGTCGGGTATTATGAGGACTCTGCTACTTGCTAGTTTTGGAGTCATTGGAGAGTTCTCAACAGAAGAGTGATATACCTTGCTTATATATTAACAGGATCACTCTGGCTGCCATGATGGAAATGTCCAAAGCAGGAGAGGACCCCTGTAGGGTGTCTAATTCAAATAACAGTTCAAGCATTTAACTGAGAGATTCTGGTAGTTAGATCAGGGTTTGGGCAGGAACTGTTCTGGTCATATTGTAGACATAACCTCCTGAACATCTGTCTTTGCGCTAATCTTCCCTGTGTTCTGCAAGGCTGGACCTCTTACTTTCATTTAAAATATATATATATAGTAAAATTTATTAGTAACATACATTTCAGTTATATCTTAATTATCTTAATTTCAAATTCACTAAAGGGTAGTTACAGAATAATAATAATCTGAAGTGAGCTTTTATTTTCTAGTTGGATATGGTTTTACCTCCTTCAGCCTGCCCTGCACAATGCTACATAACTCTGGTCTTGTTACTCCTTGCTTTAGAAGTTGCTCAGTAGCCCCTCATTGCCTGGAGTAAAGTCTGCTCTCTGGCTGGATAGTCAGCTTCCATAATAACCTTTCTTATCTCATCTGGCCCCAGGTAACCTTTCTTATCTCATCTGCTACTCCCTCTACATACTCCACTGGTATAATAGTTATCTCTGAGTGACTTTCTGTAGCTTTACACCTACTTCCATAATACTGTGTCTGTGTATGGTCTGACCAGGACACCCTTTTCACCATTTCTCAACCTGCAAAACTCCCATTCATCTCTAGCTTTCCTAGTGAACCCTTCTCCCTTTTGGAGAAGACAATGTCACCCTACTCCAGTACTCTTGCCTGGAAAATCCCATGGATGGAAGAGCGTCATAGGCTACAGCCCATGGGGCCGCTAAGAGTCGGACATGACTGAGCGACTTCACTTTCACTTTTCACTTTCATGCATTGGAGAAGGAAATGGCAACCCACTCCAGTATTCTTGCCTGGAGAACCCCAGGGACAGGGGAGCCTGGTGGGCTGCCTTCTATGGGGTCGCGCAGAGTCGGCCATGACTGAAGCGACTTAGCAGCAGCAGCAGCAACCCTTTGCAACTTGGCATTCTTCCTGTCTTCTTGAGCACCTTCCACCTCCCAGCTGAGCTCTCTATTCTCATCAGCTTCTTTACTGTTCTTCCATCACAGACATCCTGTTGTTCTAACCTCTGCAACGGGAGCCCACACCCTTTTCTTTGCCTAGATCCTTCCCTCCCTCCTTTTAAAGCCCATTTCAGATGCCCTCTTCTGCATGTCTTCCCTGACATGAGGGGAAGTCATGTCATGAAGGAATGTCATGTCAGGGACAATCCACGTGAGCAGCTCTGTCCCAGGGCCTGACCATCAGAGCCCGCACCTCCCATGCTGACAAGTTAGCTTATACCACTGTGCACTATTTTCTCATTTGGTTTGGGTACTTCCAGGAGTTTGTAAGCTCTACAAAGGCAGGGACTTGATGTAATTTTTTGGTTTTTGTTTTTTTGCCTTCTCCACCCTCTCCAACACAGATGAGGCATGTAATATGTCTTGGGCAAATATTTACTGGATTGAACAAAATGTAACCTACACTCTTCAAAACTAGGGTCAGTTCAGTTCAGTTCAGTTCAGTCGCTCAGTTGTGTCCGACTCATTAAGACCCCCTGAATTGCAGCACGCCAGGCCTCCCCATCCATCACCAACTCCTGGAGTTCACTCAGACTCACGTTCATCGAGTCCGTGATGCCATCCAGCCATCTCATCCTCGGTCATCCCTTTCTCCTCCTGCCCCCAATCCCTCCCAGCATCAGAGTCTTTTCCAAGGAGTCAACTCTTCGCATGAGGTGGCCAAAATACTGGAGTTTCAGCTTCAGCATCATTCCTTCCAAAGAACACCCAGGGCTGATCTCCTTTAGAATGGACTGGTTGGATCTCCTTGCAGTCCAAGGGACTCTCAAGAGTCTTCTCCAACACCACAGCTCAAAAGCATCAGTTTTTCAGTTTTGATGCTTTTTATCAAAAGCTCTTTCAAAAAAGCCTTTCATAGTGATCTGGCAAACGGTCTTTATGTTTTTAATGCATAAAGACATGTGGGAAATCATGGTGATGGTGACCACCACCTACATTCCTTCCCCCTGTTCCTAACTACTTTATCCTAAGGCATATTTCCTGGAGTGGTGACTTGCTTGCTCGAATGTCTGCCTCCCAACACAGTACTGGTGATTTCTCGCAGACCTCTTTTTAACACCCATCTCCACCAGCCTGCTTACAGGCACTCTCCCAACAGGCTGGCTTCCCCTGCATCTTTTCTCCAGTCTCCTGACCCCTCCCCACTCTGCCTACCCCTCCCCTCCATTGTGAGGATTATTTGCAGGCATCACTTCAGGGGTGAATCTCATCAGAGCCTGCTGAGCAGCATATTTATATGGTCACCAGATTTTTCTTACCAACTGTGGACGTTTTTGCAAACTCCCTATTACCTCCTAATTGAAACAGCCACTTGGTTCCATTTCTCTTGTTAAAGACCGATTAAGAAAATCAGTTCAATACCTTGACCATTTCAAAGGCATCATTAATCTCATGCTCTTGATTTACAAGCTGGCTTTTAAAAAATGCATCCCTACAAATCCTTCTGCTTTTTATCCCCCTCTCGCTAGTGTCACAACACATTTCATTTTGGTTATTTCATTCCATTTAGCCTACTTTAACAGTTGCGGGTTTTGTTCATTCCCCACCAGACCTCTACAAATACAGTTTTTTCCCCGTTCGTCCATAAATCTCTTGCAATTTGAAGCATCCAGTTGTTCATGAACATGCATGGCGAGAACAAAATGCAATGTTCATTTGGGGGTGTCCTCAAGGGCTCTCTGCTTGTTTTTTCTGATGATATCCCTGCTCTGTGCCATCTCGGCCTGCCAGTCTCCATAGCCGAGACCTCACAGCCCCATCCAGAGGCAAAGTCTGGCCTCAGTCCTAGGCGTCACCACAAAAATGTATGGAGTCTCTTGAGGATCTTGATGCCCAGCCAGCTCTAGAAACCTGGCCTCTTTTCTGGATGTCTAGGCTTAAAGATCTGATCTAACTTGTCCAGATCATCAGATCATCCAGGCTCACCTTACCTTTGCGGGTCCTTCCCCAAACCACAGTTAGGGGCGGGGGTCTGTCTTTGCCTATTGCGACACCTTTGTCTAGCCTCGTGTCAGCCCTCATGGGCTGACAATATGTCTAGCTCTCCATGCCCCTTCAAGGTCAGGGAAGCCCAGCAAGGAACTTCCAGTGCCAAGTCCTGTCTTCTTGGACTGCAGCAATCTGCTTGTCACCTTATACTTGGGACACCACACTCTGCCTTCCCAGCTGGATGTTTTGCTGTTGAGTACTTCCCACCAGATGGGCAGGTCTGACCTGTTCCATTTCTAGTGAGCAGCTCCGTCTGACACCCATGGCTATCAGAGTGGTTAGTGACTTCTGCCATTCCAGCATCCTCCTGAGGCTTTCCTCTCAGGAACATCCTCAGTAAGACAAACTATTTACTGCTTGTCTTAATCCCTTGGTATCCGAAGATTCTTTTCTGTTACTCAGCACCTCTTTTCCCAGTGTCCAGGGTCCTCCTGCAGCTCTGACAGGACTATCCCTCAGGGTCGGATCCAGCCTTGAGAAGTGCCCCCTTCTCAACTCCATCCCCCTTTCCTCCCTTTTCTGCAGCCAGTGCTCTAGTGAGTTGATTCCACAGGCACAGCCTCAGAGACTGCTGAGTTTTTCTTAAAACCCTACAGTGAGAATATCATAGTTACCACCAGTTGCATTTGTGAAAATTAAGGATGGTCTGTAGACATTGTGAAGAAAATGTGCTATACATAAAGTCCAAGGGACTCTCAAGAGTCTTCTCCAACACCACAGCTCAAAAGCATCAGTTTTTCAGTTTTGATGCTTTTTATCAAAAGCTCTTTCAAAAAAGCCTTTCATAGTGATCTGGCAAACGGTCTTTATGTTTTTAATGCATAAAGACATGTGGGAAATCATGGTGATGGTGACCACCACCTACATTCCTTCCCCCTGTTCCTAACTACTTTATCCTAAGGCATATTTCCTGGAGTGGTGACTTGCTTGCTCGAATGTCTGCCTCCCAACCTAGTACTGGTGATTTCTCGCAGACCTCTTTTTAACACCCATCTCCACCAGCCTGCTTACAGGCACTCTCCCAACAGGCTGGCTTCCCCTGCATCTTTTCTCCAGTCTCCTGACCCCTCCCCACTCTGCCTACCCCTCCCCTCCATTGTGAGGATTATTTGCAGGCATCACTTCAGGGGTGAATCTCATCAGAGCCTGCTGAGCAGCATATTTATATGGTCACCAGATTTTTCTTACCAACTGTGGACGTTTTTGCAAACTCCCTATTACCTCCTAATTGAAACAGCCACTTGGTTCCATTTCTCTTGTTAAAGACCGATTAAGAAAATCAGTTCAATACCTTGACCATTTCAAAGGCATCATTAATCTCATGCTCTTGATTTACAAGCTGGCTTTTAAAAAATGCATCCCTACAAATCCTTCTGCTTTTTATCCCCCTCTCGCTAGTGTCACAACACATTTCATTTTGGTTATTTCATTCCATTTAGCCTACTTTAACAGTTGCGGGTTTTGTTCATTCCCCACCAGACCTCTACAAATACAGTTTTTTCCCCGTTCGTCCATAAATCTCTTGCAATTTGAAGCATCCAGTTGTTCATGAACATGCATGGCGAGAACAAAATGCAATGTTCATTTGGGGGTGTCCTCAAGGGCTCTCTGCTTGTTTTTTCTGATGATATCCCTGGCTCTGTGCCATCTCGGCCTGCCAGTCTCCATAGCCGAGACCTCACAGCCCCATCCAGAGGCAAAGTCTGGCCTCAGTCCTAGGCGTCACCACAAAAATGTATGGAGTCTCTTGAGGATCTTGATGCCCAGCCAGCTCTAGAAACCTGGCCTCTTTTCTGGATGTCTAGGCTTAAAGATCTGATCTAACTTGTCCAGATCATCAGATCATCCAGGCTCACCTTACCTTTGCGGGTCCTTCCCCAAACCACAGTTAGGGGCGGGGGTCTGTCTTTGCCTATTGCGACACCTTTGTCTAGCCTCGTGTCAGCCCTCATGGGCTGACAATATGTCTAGCTCTCCATGCCCCTTCAAGGTCAGGGAAGCCCAGCAAGGAACTTCCAGTGCCAAGTCCTGTCTTCTTGGACTGCAGCAATCTGCTTGTCACCTTATACTTGGGACACCACACTCTGCCTTCCCAGCTGGATGTTTTGCTGTTGAGTACTTCCCACCAGATGGGCAGGTCTGACCTGTTCCATTTCTAGTGAGCAGCTCCGTCTGACACCCATGGCTATCAGAGTGGTTAGTGACTTCTGCCATTCCAGCATCCTCCCGAGGCTTTCCTCTCAGGAACATCCTCAGTAAGACAAACTATTTACTGCTTGTCTTAATCCCTTGGTATCCGAAGATTCTTTTCTGTTACTCAGCACCTCTTTTCCCAGTGTCCAGGGTCCTCCTGCAGCTCTGACAGGACTATCCCTCAGGGTCGGATCCAGCCTTGAGAAGTGCCCCCTTCTCAACTCCATCCCCCTTTCCTCCCTTTTCTGCAGCCAGTGCTCTAGTGAGTTGATTCCACAGGCACAGCCTCAGAGACTGCTGAGTTTTTCTTAAAACCCTACAGTGAGAATATCATAGTTACCACCAGTTGCATTTGTGAAAATTAAGGATGGTCTGTAGACATTGTGAAGAAAATGTGCTATACATACAAAGATGCTTTTACCTAGAAAAATGAAACCTCTTAAAAACTAGGAGGCTTAAAAAAAATTATGAGGCTTGAAACGGCAATGAAGTGGCTGTTTTTCACTGCTTATAGCAATAAAGAACTTTTAAGTCATACTATTCAGTATTGAAAACAAGATATTAAAATAATACTCTCTTACACTGCTTCTAGAAATATAAACTAATACATCTTTCTAAAAAGAAAGTCCGTATACTCAATAATTTCCCATTTAGCAATCTACTGTGTGGATATAGTAAAACAATCAGACAAAGATTCTTGTATCAAGATGTTTATTAAATTATTATTTGAAAGAGCAAATATTTGGAAAAATAAAAAAACTCATTAATAGAGAAAAGTTAATATATAATGGTACATTTATTCTATAGAACATTATGCAGCCATTGAAATGTTTTCAAGGAATATGATGGGACAGTATTAATGATATATAAGTTGAAAGCAGTATAATTCAAAATACTATATTCTGTAATCTCAGTTATGTCACAAGTGGTAAGGCATGCACATGTGCTTGTGTATGTGTGTACTGTATAAATAACACTGAGATAAATATATTAAAACATTAACAGCACCCCTTTATGAGGTTAAAATAGATTTTTATATTTGTTTTTGTGTTTTGTCAGATATCCTACATTTAAGTAAATACATATTAGTTTTATAATCACAAGACAATATTGAAAACACATAGGTAGTTTGACGAGTTCAAGTGAAACAATCCTGGGCCGCTGCCTGGATCCTCTACTTGTCAAGAGGAGGGACGTTCAAGCAACAGTGATGTGCATGTCATTGAGTTTGCCTGTCACACTGCTTGAGAAATTGCATCCTTTCAGCTTCTGAACTGGCGTCTGCAACTCATACTTTCTCATGTTCAAGAGGAACAATTAAGGGGTGGAGCTCAACAATCATAATGGTATAAATTTGTGTTTGTTGAGACTAACCCCATTCGGCACAAACGCTGGAACTTAAACTGAGCTGCAAACTGACCACTGTGTCCTCGGGGCCCTGCCAAAGCCACCGAGAGGGGTGTGTGCAGGTTAGCTTAGGTGGGGCTCCTCCCCAGATCAAAAAAGTCAGCATCAGCTCTGGGGAGTTCACTGAAGGAAGTGCTAATGCACTCAGAACGTACATAGGAAGACGGAAAGTAATTTTGAATTCCTAGAACAATGGGTGTCTTCTATTTAAAAAAAAATTTTTTCCCCCTAAACAGACTATGGGTAACTTCCTAGAGAAACTTCCAGCAAGTCCTTTGTGTGAGGAGGGAGAGGCTGGGATCTGGTGGAGACGTCAGGCAGTAAGGACAGACACAAACATCAGCCGTCTTCCACCGCCAGCCCACCTGTGGCTGTGGTTTTGTAAAACGCCCACCTTCCTCTCGCTGCAGCAGACCTGCCCACATGGGGCCAAATTTTGTGCGCTCCTAGCCTTTCCCTCCCAGCATCTACTGGGCGGGATGGGGCTCTGCCCTAGCCTCCTGCACAGACTTGGCTTGCTCAGCCAGACACCCCTTCTCACATCACCAAGTCACCCAGCTCTGACTGATGCATTCCTTATGATAAAGGCTGTATTTGCCTAACCTCAAACAAGAACATGTAGGATAATGGACACATTCCCCCAAGCTGTCTTGGAAAAGTCTTTCCAGTGTAAACATTGGATCATCTCTAGTTATATTTAGCAAAAAGCCTCTTTTGAAGGAAAAATAAATGCATGAAACTGAGCTGTCCCGGCACATTTTAGTTTTTTATAGTCACTGTACTTCTGGCTTCAAGTATCTTGCGGGTGCTCTGGAGTAGGTTGCTATGCTTCCTCCTCAAGGGGATCTTCTACCCCACCCAGGGATCGAATCCCAGTCTCTTATGTCTCCTCCACTGGCAGGCGGGTTCTTTACCACCTGCGCCACCTGGGGAGGCCCACGTGTGTGTGTGTGTGTGTGTGTGTGTGTGTGTGTGTGTGGGTGTGTGTTTAGTTTCTCAGTAGAGTTCAACTCTTTAGCCTGCCAGGCTCCTCTGTCTGTGGGGATTCTCCAGGCAAGAATACAAACAGTCTAGATATCTGATAAGTAGTATAAAAATCAGATCCATCCTCTGCTATTTTGCTGTGATAGTTTCATTTTTTTAAAGGTCAATGAAAGACAGAAACAATTTACCTCAGATTTCAAATTATTTGCCCCAAATAATTATCTGAATAATCACTTCTGACGGGAGTATAAGCAGGCAGGGAAGGAGGAACTTCAAGGGGCTTCTCATAGCACCTAGAGCCACACTGGGTGGGTGAGCACTCCTCCTGTATAAAGTCAGATATACTGCCAAGAAAGACCTCTTTTGTTGAAGTGGGGATGGTCTCTCATGAGCCCTGGGAGACTTCTAATGCCTCATGGGTGTTGTGATGTGACCCAGGATCTGAAAGAGGGTGAGAGCCTGGGGTTTTTTCTGAGGGAAGAAAGAGAAAAGATTCAGGATGTTCTTTTAAGGACCGTTTATTGTGGGAGAGCCAAACTGAACGAGAGGAACTGCCACTTCTGCCCTCTTCGGCTAATGCTCACGTTAAATCTTCAGCTGGTCCATAGAGCAAGAACTGCCACACCAGTTTAGACTTCAGAGTGTAGCCGGGCAGCCGCACTTTGTGCCACGGCTATGGGGAAAACCCATGTTCCCAACCTGGGGCACCATCTTATCCTGGTCAGAGAGGAAAAAGCATAAGAGTATTTAAGCAGACTGACATCACTCCAATGTGAATTCACCCAAAAGACTTGTCCTGTCCTTGGAGAACAGCGGTGGCGCCTTTCTTTTTGCAAAGGAGACCATTGCTATTATTTAGGGTTGTAGAAATTTTTATTTAGTACAAGTAAATATGGTGTTTTATAAAGATGAAAAGCAAAAAGTAAGTTTTTATAGAGCTATTGTGATAGAATGGCCTTGAAATGTATTAATGGACTCATCATTGAAGAAGAGGAGAGGTAACGATGTCTTAGTTCACCTTGGAGAACAGCGGTGGCGCCTTTCTTTTTGCAAAGGAGACCATTGCTATTATTTAGGGTTGTAGAAATTTTTATTTAGTACAAGTAAATATGGTGTTTTATAAAGATGAAAAGCAAAAAGTAAGTTTTTATAGAGCTATTGTGATAGAATGGCCTTGAAATGTATTAATGGACTCATCATTGAAGAAGAGGAGAGAGTAACGATGTCTTAGTTCCATTTTTATTATTCAATTCTTTCCCACAGAGATTCAGATAAACTTGTTTCTTTCTCCCTAATCATCTCCATGAGTGGAAAAGGATTTCTTCACAGAATTTTAATGCAGGAAGAAACCCTAGAGAATGTCAAGCCTCAGGGCAGATTTACCAGAAGAAAAAACCAAAAAAAAATTTTTCAGACATTCAAAAGAAACTTAGAGCTGGCTCCACCTCCTGGGAGAGACTTATAAAGGTCATTGATCCCTCATTTGAAGTATAGTATCATCTGGGATGACTTGACGAGGCAGGAAGGAAGAGAATAAGATTTACCTATTTTTAGTATGAAACAATGGAAAAGAAATTTTTTTACTAAGTGATCTAGAGAAAAAAAGATCTTTGAATGTAATAGATGCAAACAATGAAATATAAGTTTTTAAACAACACTTGGTAATAATTCACGTTCAAGGTCAGGAGGGGTGGTGGTGAGGAGATACCCCTCGTCCAAGGTAAGGAGCAGCAGCTGCACTTTGCTGGAACAGCTGTGAAGAGATACCCCACGTCCAGCGTATGAGAAACCCAGGTAAGACGGTAGGTATTTCAAGAGGGCATCAGGGCAGACACACTGAAACCATACTCACAGAAAACTAGTCAATCTAATCACACTAGGACCACAGCCTTGTCTAACTCAATGAAACTGAGCCATGCCTGTGGGGCCACTCAAAACAGGTGGGTCATGGTGGAGAGGTCTGACAGAATGTGGTCCACTGGAGAAGGGAATGGCAAGCCACTTCAGTATTCTTGCCTTGAGAACCCCATGAACAGTATGAAAAGGCAAAATGATAGGATACTGAAAGAGGAACTCCCCAGGTCAGTAGGTGCTCAATATGCTACTGGAAATCAGTGGAGAAATAACTCCAGAAAGAAAAATGGATGGAGCCACAGCAAAAACAATACCTATTTGTGGATGTGACTGATGATAGAAGCAGGGTCCGATGCTGTAAAGAGCAATATTGCATAGGAACCTGGAAAGTCAGGTTCATGAATCAAGGCAAATTGGAAGTGGTCAAATGAGATGGCAAGAGTGAACATCAACATTCTAGGAAACAGTGAACTAAAGTGGACTGGAATGGGTGAATTTAACTCAGATGACCATTATATCTACTACTGCAGGCAGGAATCCCTCAGAAGAAATGGAGTAGCCATCATGGTCAACAAAAGAGTCCGAAATGCAGTACTTGGATGCAATCTCAAAAATGACAGAATGATCTCTGTTCATTTCCAAGGCAAACCATTCAATATCACAGTAATCCAAGCCTATGCCCCAACCAGTAACGCTGAAGAAGCTGAAGTTGAATGGTTCCATAAAGACCTACATGACCTTTTAGAACTAACACCCAAAAAAGATGTCCTTTTCATTATAGGGGATTGGAATGCAAAAGTAAGAAGTCAGGAAACACCTGGAGTAACAGGAAAATTTGGCCTTGGAATGTGGAATGAAGCAAGGCAAGGACTAATAGAATTTTGCTAAGAAAATGTGCTGGTCATAGAAAACAACCCTCTTCCAACAACACAACAGAAAAACTCTACAGATGGACATCATCAGATGATCAACACTGAAATCAGACTGATTATATTCTATGTAGCCAAAGATGGAGAAGCTCTATACAATCAACAAAAACAAGACCAGGAGCTGACTGTGGCTCAGATCATGAACTCCTTATTGTCAAATTCAGACATAAATTGAAGAAGGAGGGAAAACTGCTAGACCATTCAGGTATCACCTAAATCAAATCCCTTATGATTATACAGTGGAAATGAGAAATAAATTTAAGGGACTAGATCTTATAGAGTGCCTGGTGAACTATGGACTGAGGTTCCTGACATTGTATAGGAGACAGGGATCACGACCATCCCTATGGAAAAGAAATGCAAAAAAGCAAAATGGCTGTCTGGAGAGGCCTTACAAACAGCTGTGAAAAGAAGAGAAGTGAAAAGCAAAGGAGAAAAGGAAAGATATAAGCATCTGAATGCAGAGTTCCAAAGAACAGCAAAAAGAGATAAGAAAGCCTTCCTCAGTGATCCATGCAAAGAAATAGAGGAAAACAACAGAATGGGAAAGACTAGAGATCTCTTCAAGAAAATGAGAGATACCAAGGGAACATTTCATGCAAAGATGGGCTTGATAAAGGTCAGAAATGGTATGGACCTAACAGAAGCAGAAGATATTAAGAAGAGGTGGCAAGAATACAAAGAAGAACTGTACAAAAAAAGTTCTTCAAGACCAAGATAATCACTATGGTGTGCTCACTCACCTAGAGCCAGACATCCTGGAATGTGAAGTCAACTGGGCCTTAGAAAGCATCACTACAAACAAAGCTAGTAGAGATGATGGAATTCCAGTTGAGCTATTTCAAATCCTGAAAGATGAATGTGTGAAAGAGCTGCACTCAATATGCCAGCAAATTTGGAAAACTCAGTAGTGGCCACAGGACTGGAAAAGGTCAGTTTTCATTCCAATCCAAAAAGAAAGGCAATGCCAAAGAATGCTCAAACTACTGCACAATTGCACTCACCTCACATGCTAGTCAAGTAATGCTCAAAATTCTCCAAGCCAGGCTTCAGCAGTACATGAACCATGAACTTCCTGATGTTCAAGCTGGTTTTAGAAAAGGCAGAGGAACCAGAGATCAAATTGCCAATGGAAAAGGCAAGAGAGTTCCATCTATTTCTGCTTTATTGACTATGCCAAAGCCTTTGACTGTGTGGATCCCAATAAACTGTGGGAAATTCTCAAAAAGATGGGAATACCAGACCACCTGACCTGCCTCTTGAGAAACCTATATGCAGCTCAGGAAGCAACAGTTAGAACTGGACACAAAACAACAGACTGGTTCCAAATAGGAAAAGGAGTACATCAGGGCTATATATTGTCACCCTGCTTATTTAACTTATATGCAGAGTGCATCATGAGAAATGCTGTGCTGAAAGAAGCACAAGCTGGAATCAAGATTACCGGGAGAAATATCAATAACCTCAGATAGGCAGATGATACCACCCTTATGGAAGAAAGTGAAAGTGGAGAGTGAAAATGTTGGCTTAATGCTCAACATTCAGAAAACGAAGATCATGGCATCTGGTCCCATCACGTCATGGGAAATAGATGGGGAAACAGTGGAAACAGTGTCAGTCTTTATTTTGGGGGCACCAAAATCACTGCACATGGTGATTGCAGCCATGAAATTAAACGACGCTTATCTCTTGGAAGAAAAGTTATGACCAACCTAGATAGCATACTTAAAAATCAGAGACATTACTTTGCCAAGAAAGGTCCATCTAGTTCGGACTATGGTTTTTCCAGTGGTCATGTATGGATGTAAGAGATAGACTGTGAAGAAAGCTGAGCGTGGAAGAATTGATGCTTTTGAACTGTGGTGTTGCAAAAGACTCTTGAGAGTTCCTAGGACTGCAAGGAGATCCAACCAGTCCATTCTGAAGGAGATCAGCCCTGGGATTTCTTTGGAAGGAATGATGTTAAAGCTGAAACTCCAGTACTTTGGCCACCTCATACAAAGAGTTGAGTCACTGGAACAGACTCTGATGCTGGGAAGGATTGGAGGCAGGAGGAGTAGGGGATGACAGAGGATGAGATGTCTGGATGGCATCACTGACTTGATTGACGTGAGTCTGAGTGAACTCCGGGAGTTGGTGATGGACAGGGAGGCCTGGCGTGCTGCGATTCATGGGGTCACAAAGAGTCGGACACGACTGAGTGACTGAACTGAACTGAACTGGTGATAATACTGATAGTTAACACTTATCTATCAGTTTCCAGGTCCCAGGTATTGCTCAGTGTGCTTTATGTTAACTCATTTAGTCCTTATGAGGATCCTGTCATTTTCCACGCTTTGCAGATAAGGACACTGGGGAACAGAGATGAAATAACTTGTCCAAGTATTTCTAAGTAGAAAATGCTATGATTGGTCTTCATAGCTTGGCAGTCTGCCTTCAGGATCTGCACTCTTCACCACTTATACATACTGCCTTGAATTGATGGTAACTCCGTTATGGGAAAATCTCAGTAAAGGACTAGAATAAGCATTCGATAAGCTGTACTTAATTATTTGGTCAGTTCTCATAACAATTCATGGAGAAGGCAATGGCACCCCAGTCCAGTACTCTTGCCTGGAAAATCCCATGGATGGAGATGCCTGGTGGGCTGCAGTCCATGGGGTCGCTAAGAGTCGGACACGACTGAGTGACTTCCCTTTCACTTTTCACTTTCATGCATTGGAGAAGGAAATGGCAATCCACTCCAGTGTTCTTGCCTGGAGAATCCCAGGGACAGAGGAGCCTGATGGGCTGCCGTCTGTGGGGTCACAGAGAGCTGGACATGACTGAAGCAACTTAGCAGCAGCAGCAGCGGAACAATTCAAAGAAATGTGGTACTTAAGAAAATATCAATAAAAGTCTTGAAAGAATTTATCCAGTGTCTGTTGTATGCCAATTATTGGGTCAATTCTCATGAAATGCGAGGGGTAGTTTTTCTTATTCCTGTTTTACAAATTAGGAAATGGATTCAGAGAGTTGAAGTAATTTGCCCAAGTTACAACTGGTCAAGAAAAAGAGCGGACATTCAAAAGATGTCTGTCTGATTTCAGTTTGTATTCCTTCCATTGAGAAGTATGGACAAACCAATATTTGAAATTGTTTTCCTCACTGATTATTGGTTTTAAAAATACATAACTATTTAAAAAGCAGAAATAGACCCACAGACATAGAAAACAAACTTCTAGTTCCCAAAGGGGAAAAGGAGATGGATGGATGGATCAGGAATTGGGGGTTAACACCTACACACTATTGTATCCGTGCCTGTGTGCTCAGTTGCTCATCGTGTCCGACTCTTTGCAACTCCATGGACTGTGGCCCACCAGGCTCCTCTGCCCATGGGATTTTCCAGGCATGAATACTAGAGTGGGTAGCCATTCCTTCTCCAGGGGATCTTCCCGAACCAGAGATAGAACCCACCTCTCCTGCATCGGCAAGCAGATCCTTTACTACTGAGTCACCTGGCAAACCCACACACTACTATATATAAAACAGTCACCCAACAAGGACCTATTATATAGCACAAGGAACTTTATTTCAATATCTTGTATTAAGCTATAATAGAAAAGAATGTGGAAAAGAACTTTGCTGCATACCTGAAAAGAATACAATGTAGTGAATTAACTATAATAAAAAAGACACTTTACAAAACAAAACAAAAAATATATAATCATTAAATTTACAAAATTAGATTTTTATTGAGCAATATAACAATGATCAGTTCAGTTTAGTCACTCAGTCGTGTACGACTCTTTGCGACCCCATGAATTGGAGCACACCAGGCCTCCCTATCCATTACCAACTCCCGGAGTTCACTCAGACTCAGGTCTGTTGAGTCAGTGATACCATCCAGCCATCTCATCCTCTGTTGTCCCCTTCCCCTCCTGCCCCCAATCCCTCCCAGCATCAGGGTCTTTCCCAGTGGTCAGTTAACAGTAATTATTCTGTTTTGACATAAGATCTTAAGCACTTTCTAGAAAGAGAGACATTAGAAACAGAGCTCAGAGGCTGCCATTTCAAATCAGCCCTTTTCCACTATACTCTGATTAGGGCTTCGAGCTTGATCATGGATGAGCAGAAACTGAGTTACAGACTTTGGCCTCCTCTGCAGACCCCTTTATGCCAAAAAAAGCTGACTTATCCTTCAGATCTGTGTACTAAGTGAATTCGCCCAGATAAACAGATGGTCTGACCAGAGTGGCATTTCACAGCAACATGTGTTTGTTTGAATAACACGGTCATAAACCTTTCACTCTGGGTCTAAAATTAAATTGTGGCTTTTGGGTGTTACCTGGGGCTATGAGAGTATTCAAATGTCAAATTTATGGCTTAGTTTCATCAGTAGTTCTACATAATTTTCTATAGTCATTTATGAGATGAACTTAAAGCATGTATACATTTTGAGTATATGTGTGGTGGTACTGGGGGCTTCCCTGGTGGCTCAGTGGCATAGAATCTGCCTCCAGTGCAGGAGCTGCAGGACACGTATGTTCAGTCCCTGGGTTGGAAAGATACCCTGGAGGAGAGCGTTGCAACCCACCCCAGTATTCTTGCCTGGACATTCCCATGGACAGAGGAGCTTGGTGGGCTACAGTCCATAGAGTCGCAAAGAGTCAGACACGACTGAAATGACTTAGCACACACACACATAGTGGTGTGTATATGGGGGCACTGGGCATTGAGATCCAAAATCTATGATTCTGCTTACAACAAAACAGACAGGTTCATGCCTGGGTTTGTGCTTTATCAGGTGAAAATTACACCGCACCGCCATTCTAAGCCTAAAGTTTTACCTTCCAACACAACAGCAGGCCAAGACTCTGATATCTACTCTACGATTAAGTTACTGTCACTGTATCTTGAAAATTCAAGAAAAGGGTACAGAAAGAAGGACTCAGTTTTTGTAGTGATGTTTCCCTAAATTGTAATCTGATGTTGCAGCTGTGACTTTGTACATTAATCCTCTCAGGAGGGCCAAGGATGATGTAGGCATCCTTGGATGACATATTTACCAAAGGTGGAATAGGGTGAGTAAGAAAGATAGAGACTGAGTCTCCGTAATGCATTTCTGTACTGTTTTCTTCTCATATTTAATATTCACAGAGAATAAGTAAGACTGATTTTTATCTTATTAGAGTCATACATTATGATCTGCGGTATTCTAATAAATCCCTTCCTGTGTGTTTATCTAACTACTACCCACAAGAATAAAAGAAATGGCCATCATTATTATCAAGGTATGACAGCATTATAGAGATTATTTTCTCATTCACTATTGTGTTATAATTTTAAAGTCAACATTTAATTTTGAGATAATTATAGATTCACAATAGTTAGAAGAAACAACATTGAGGGTCCCCTGACTATTTTTCACCTAGTTTCCCCTAGTGATAAAATCTTGAAAAAATAAAAAACTATAGTAAAGTGTCACAAATAAGAAATTGACTTGGGTACAATTAATAGGCATTATTCCTGTTTGACTAGTTTTGCGTACACTCATTATGGTGCCTGTAAGCATGTGTGTGTGTATGCATTTAATTCTACACAATTTTACCATGTGTATAGATGTGTATGGCCACCACTATAGTTAAGATACAAAATAATTCCACATAAGGATCTCTCTAATGTCCTTCCCTCTTTCTCCTCCCTGAGCCCTCATAACCACAAACCTGTTCTCCGTCTGGATACTTTTGTCATTTCAAGAGTGCTATATAAACGGGATTGTATCATGCAGTATGTAACCTTTTGAGATTGGATTTTAAATGCAGCATAATTCCCTGAGGTTTCTCCAAGTTGTATTTCATGGTGTAGATGTACTACACTTTGGGGGTCATTCATTCCATTGAAGGATAAATGGTTAGACAAACTGATTTTTCTTTTCCAGTTTGGGGTTATTATGAATAAAGCTACTATGAACATATGTATAAGGCTTTTTGGGTGAACACAAATTTTCATTTTTCTGAGATAAATGCTCAGAAGTACAATGGCTAGGTTTTATAGCAAGTACCTACTTAGTTTTCTAAGAAATGTCCATACTCTTTTCAGACTGACTAAACTATTTTAATTCCAACCAGCAATATGTTAGATTATTATGTCTTACACATCTTTGATAGCTCAGATCAGTTCAAGCTCTCAGTGATGTCTTCCCTCCCTATCATTTTTACCTATGTGTATCTGTCTTCATCTTACTAGTCATGAACATTTGTAGCCTTCAGTTTCTTACTATTCCTCCTCATTTGTTCGACACTGAAAGCTTTCTGAGTCCTAGGATTGTTATTTTCCTTTGGTATTTCCCCTTCCGAACTTGGCACAATAGTTAGTAATCAGAAAATAGGCTTTTGAATGTTTAAATGGAATAAACAGAAATAAGGATTGATGAAATATGTTTCAGTTTTCAGAAAATTATCAACATTTTTTAGAAGTGATGTTATTGCACCTAAGTAAATTCTTGAACCATTGTAATTAAGCAACTTACTACAGATACAGCAAATATATGATTATTCCATTTTGTTCCCAAAATAAACTTGATACTTTATGGAGACATTAAACCATTAGAGAAATATTAAAATATTGTATCAAATTGTATTAGAATGACTTAAATTACTGGTTTTTATTGCCTTTCTCTGGGTATTTCTTACCTAGCCATCCTGTCATTAGTTGACATAAGGACAATGATGTACTGGTAAAGGTTTAACAACAAGTTTTCTGGAAGGAAAAATAAATGAGCCCTGTGGTGTCACCTTTGCCAATTTCTATGATTTAAAGACTCTGACCACTGTCAATTTCAAGCTGCCATTTTAAGATCACTAAATGCAGACTCAGGAAGAGATGCTTAGAACAGGCTCTAGTGAGCCAGTACAAGGTAGCTGCAGCAAACCTGTGTTGCTGTTGCTGCTGCTAAGTCGTGTCAGGCGTGTCCGACTCTGTGCCACCCCATAGACAGCAGCCCACCAGGCTTCTCTGTCCCTGGGATTCTCCAGGCGAGAACACTGGAGTGGGTTGCCATTTCCTTCTCCAATGCATGAAAGTGAACAGTGAAAATGAAGTCACTCAGTCATGTCCGATTCTTCACGATCGCATGGACTGCAGCCTTCCAGGCTCCTCCATCCATGGGATTTTCCAGGCAAGAGTACTGGAGTGGCTTGCCATTGCCTTCTCTGAAACCAGTGTTAGGATATACGATATTTTATTAATGGAAAATGTTTTACTATGTATCTAAATTCAAATGAGTCATCTGCATGCACATGGACACTGGGAGTTTTTGAATGATTTATAATCTCCAAAATCTATTTTTCTCACCAGTAACCTCTAGTGTTTAGTACTTTCCTGGGATGTAGCCCACACTTCCCCCAGCTGACCTCTGTCCATCCCTTTTGTCCTGCTCAGATGCCTTTCTTAGTTTCCACTGACCCATGTCCCCCCACCCCCCACACAATTTATCACAGGACCACATGTGGTAATCTTTCACCACAGTCCTCACTTCAGAGTACTATATATGATATAGGAATATACTTTTTTTGGTTGTTGTTCCTATTTGCTGTCTGTCCTAGACTGGACACCACTTGAAGGCAGGGGCTGGGTCTACTTTGCCCTGCCTAGTCCCGGCAGCGCCATGAATGAATGGAGAAATTCACCTCCCTTTGCACTGAGGTGGCCCTTCCTCTGCTTATGTGGGGCACAAGCTTTCCAGTCTGTTAAGACACCATAGGGCAAAAGAAGCCATTGCCTTTCCAACTATCCTCATCTGTTAGATGAGGTCACGGGGGAGGACGTGATTGCCAGCTGACCCACAAACTGGATCAGGCAGTCGGAGAATCTTTACCCCTGCTCTTGTTGTTCCTTGCAGTGTACATTCTGCCCAGCTTTCCCATAGCTGGAGACGCTTCAAGGATGAAGACTTGAGAAATCAAGGTGGCATGGAGAGCATCTGAATGGTAGATGTGACTGAACCCAGGTAAGGCCTTTGTGTAAACGTTTAAGAGGCTGGCCAGTGGTGCGAGGGTCAATTTCAGATTTCACTCAGGAGACTCGTGAGGTTTCGAACCAACACCATCCAAGCTGTACTCGCATCAGCAGAGCACTCTGCACTGTCACCAATGGTAAACAGGGAGGCTGTTAATGGAGCAAACGCTCCTTGCCCGATGCACACCAGGCTTGGAAGTCAAACACTATGCTGCTGGCTTCTGAGAAAACAAACAGCTTTATTGCAGGTTGATCAAGCAAGCTGGCAGGAGGCAAGGGTCAACTCTGTCTCCCCATGGCAAGGTGAGATGAGTGTTTAAGGGTTAGGGGTCTCTAGGTGAGAAAGAAAAATGGGACAAGAGATTGGTTACAAAGTTTACTGACTTGCTAAATTTGTTATGCACAGGCACAAGCAGGCTTCCTGTCTCTTTGTGGGTCCCGAGGGCAAGTTCTAGGCGGGTTGGCATGAAGCAGATGGGGAAAATTTGGGCTGTGATGTTAGAAGCTCACCTGTTGGACAAGCGAGTTTGTGCTGCACAGACTGATCGGCCACATCGGTTCCATCCAATTTTAGGCAGTTTTGTTGCATTATTAGCTGTGAAGTTGTTGTGAAGTCGCTCAGTGGTGTCCGACTCTTTTTGACCCCATGGATTGTAACCTACTAGGCTTCTCTGTCCATGGGATTCTCCAGGCAAGAATGCTGGAGTGGATTGCCATTTCCTTCTCCAGGGGATCTTCCCGACCCAGAGATCGAACCCGGATCTCCCGCATTGGAGGCAGACATGGCTCAGGTTAACTCTGAGCCACCAGGGAAGTTATTAGCTGAGAGGTCATTAATTAGCTCATCCACTGTTTGTAAAAGGAGCTCAAGAAATTTTGTTAGTCACCAGTTTCTGTTAGCTCTATGGGGCACGTTTCAATGTGAGGGGAATTTATTTCTTTCATTTACAATTACCAACTTTTTTCTTTTCCACTGTTCTTCCTGTGTGTGTGTGTGCATGTGCGCGTGGTCTCAGTCATATCTGACTCGTGTGTGTGTGTGTGTGTGTATGTGTGCGTGTGCATTCAGTCGTGTCTGAATTTTTGAGACCCCATGGGCTGTAGCCCACCAGATTCCTTTGTTCATGGAATATTCCAAGCAAGAAGACTAGAGTGGGTTGCCATTCCCTACTCCAGGGCATCTTCCAGAGCCACAGATTGAACCCACATCTCCTACATTGGCAGGTAGATTCTTTACCACTGAGCCACCCTTACCAGAAAATCTCTTTCAGCTTCAGTTGGTTCATTCAGCTCTGCAGATGAATGCACCTCTCAACCTCTCTCTCTCTTACTCTGCCTCCTTCCACACCCACCCCCTCCACCATCTTTATTTTACTACCAGGTTATGTTTGTTTAAGTGCTTCCTAGATGGCACCAGTGGTAAAGAATCCTCCTGCCAATGTAGGAGACACAAGAGACTGGGCTTTAATCCCTGGATGGGGAAGATCCCCTAGAGGAGGAAATGGCAACCCACTCTAAGAATCTTGCTTGGAGAATCCCATAGACAGAGGAGACTGGCAGGGTCACAAAGAGTCTGACGTAACTGGAGCAACTCAAAACACAGCACATGCTTGTTTTATCATTATAAAGGTAAGTTCAGTTCAGTTCAGTCGCTCAGTTGTGTCCGACTCTTTGCGACCCCGTGAATCACAGCACGCCAGGCCTCCCTGTTCATCACCATCTCTCAGAATGCACTCAGACTCACATCCATCAAGTCCGTGATGCCATCCAGCCATCTCATCCTCTGTTGTCCCCTTCTCCTCCTGCCCCCAATCCCTCCCAGCATCAGAGTCTTTTCCAGTGAGTCAACTCTTCACATGAGGTGGCCAAAGTACTGGAGTTTCAGCTTTCGCATCATTCCTTCCAAAGAAATCCCAGGGTTGATCTCCTTCAGAATGGACTGGTTGGATCTCCTTGCAGTCCAAGGGACTCTCGAGAGTCTTCTCTAACACCGCAGTTCAAAAGCATCAATTCTTCAGCACTCAGCCTTCTTCACAGTCCAACTCTCACATCCATACATGACCACAGGAAAAACCATAGCCTTGACTAGGCGGACCTTTGTTGGCAAAGTAAAGTCTCTGCTTTTGAATATACTATCTAGGTTGGTCATAACTTTTCTTCCAAGTACTAAGTGTCTTCTAAAGGGGCATCAAATGCCATTGTTTCTTTGATTTTGTATCACTCAGAAAAATTGCAAAGCTAAACAGATTTTCTTGGCTGTTTTTTCTCTTCTGCTGCTAGAATATAAGCTCTCTGAAAGGATGTTTTTTTAAAAAAACTGTATGTTCTATCATCTGGAACCTAGAACAGTGCCTGCTACACAGTAGGCATTTAATAGATATACGTTGATGAGTGAATTTAGTTCTGAATCATTTCAATAAATCAGGAGCATGCAGTGCATTCTGGAAAAAAAGCTGAGAACAGATGTTTTATACAAGAATGATATTTAAATATTTTGAAAACGAAAACAATGTATGAATAGAAATAACTATAAAAATTAGCATTACCGAGTGACTGAACTGAACTGAACTGATAGTATTTTACATGTATGTGGCACTTTAGAGATTACAAAGAGCTGTTTCTTATATTGTCACACTTGTTATTATTCAAATTAAATGAAGAATTTCCTATGCTTTAAGTCAGACTACATATTGTTGGATATAAAAAAAATAGTTATTGTGTCAGAATATGCTAGTTAACTTTGAAGATCTATTTCTCTTTCCTTAGAAATAAGAACACTAATTTTAAGCTGAGCATAGATCAGACACCTGAGAATCTATTTTCCTCAGCTCCCTTACAGCTTACTATGAACATGGGGATAAGTATTTGTTAATGAGACTTAAGTGACGGTGTGAAAAATTCCTCCCTTAAATGTAAAAGACATTATCTTCTTTACATCCTTTCTACATCCAAATACCTGAAATGCATTTGTGATAGCTGGAGCTTTAGCAGTCATCTTAGACCTTGAGGGAAAAGACCACAACTATGTCTAGCTTATCTCCCATTGTATTTTCAACTCTCAGCACAAGACATACCATATAGTACATAAAAAATTTAATATTTATTAAATAAATGAATAAGCATGATTTCCTTGATCATATTCTTTCCTACATTTTCTTTCTTCTTAGAGAAGCTTTGGCAAGGTTTATACTAAGGAAGTAGTTACAATAATAAAAGTATCAAAGGTCCACATTTGTATAGTCCTATGCTGTACTATAAATCATCCTTAGCCACTTACACCATTAACTAGCTTTTTAAAAGCTATAGAATTATTTTGTAGTTCTTGGAAGAATTATTGCATGTAAGGCTTCTCCATGAAATAAGACGCTTATGTAAGAGAATCTGTACTGGATAAGAGATCTATTAGATTAGGACTAGATTCTCACAAATCTCCAATGATTTAATAAGCTAAGTAGAGGACAGGAAGCAGGTGCACTAAGGAGACATTAAGTACGACTGGAGCCGGAGAGAGAGCTGAGGTCTGCCTTGGGGTGTAGTTCAGGGTGGGCTCTGTGTCCAGGACTGTTAAATATGCAGTAGATTTTACCCTTAGTGTTCTTATAGGTGTCATTCTATCACTGGTAATTCCTGCGATTTTATGACTAACTTTATTTTAAAATTCATTTTGGTAATAGGTTTCTGTGGTTGTCATTACATTATTGCTTTAAGTTATAAACTATATTAGAGTTTTTGAGAGTAGATATCAATATATTATATGGTGATTATATTTCCAAATGATCATTTAGAATACCCTAAATTCACACACTTCCAAAATTCCTTAATAGATTGCTCGGTTAGTGTCAAAAAGAGTGCAGGGCAACATTTACACAAAATAACAGGATATTGTTCCTACTTTTCTGGTTTGAAAGATGGAGTTCAGCAATGTTCAATAAAATATCTTAAAACATTGTGTATACTGAGTCTTACTGTATCCCAGGTAGATTCACTGCCTAATCTTTATAAAGAATGGATTTTTTTTTTCTGGTATGTGTTTAATGGTGGTATTTTTTGCAGTAGCTAACACTTGAGATTTCAGGAGAGAAATTTGGTGCTGGAAATATTTACTATAGTACTGGCACATAAACCAAAAGCTATTAGACTTTAATGCTTTTTCTCCCTAAACTTTTTATAGCCTTTCATTTTTAATCGCTGCCAATCTGCTGATTTTATTTTAAGTAGATACTTCAAGACTGTGCTTTGTCAAAACAGACAGATGTATCATTAAATTCCCTCCCAAATTACACATTAGGCGATGTCTTTGTGTCTTTGTTTCATGCGGTACTGAGGTATTTGAGTTTGTTATAATCTGGAGTAAAAAGAAGACCAGAGAGCTGATTTGCAGAGCAAAAGGCTCTGTTATTTAGAAGTGACTGTTCTGATTGCAGATGACTTTGTGAAATGCATATTAGCCGCAGCGAGGGTGGCCATGCTTTTGTGTGCTCACGTTTGTAGGTCACCGCGGCAGTTTTGCTGAGACAGGCTGGTGGAAGAATCTGCACTGGAAGTCTCTGGAGTTGTTTTCCTGTCTATTAATTATCTCTTTCTAGAAAGGGGTGAGGGATGATTTGGGTAATTTTCAAAAGTGCCTTTTCACTTGGGTTTTGTAGTAGCTTCCTATTAGTGCTATAACATATTACCACAAACAAGTGGCTGAAAATGACACAGAATTTAGTATTTTATAATTCTGGAGGTCAGAGTGTGGACTGGGTATTACTGGGCTAAAATTAAGATGTCAACAGAGCTGTATGCCCTCTGAGGGCTTTCGGGAAGCATTCATTCCTTGCCTTCTCTGGTTTCAAAGGGCTCTCTGCCTTCCTTGGCTTGTGGCCCTTCCTCCTCTTCAAAGCCAGCAGTGAAGTGTCTTCCAGCTTCCTTCTACTCTGACCTTCCTGCCTTGTGATCACATTGTACCTATGAGAAAACAGAGTAATTTCCCCATCACAGGATCCTTAACTTAATCACACCTGCAAAGTCTCTTTCGTGATGTAAGGTGGCATTTTTCCAAGCCCCAGGGATTAGAACATAGGCATCTCTAAGGAGGTCATTATTCTGCCTTCCACAGTTTATTTAGTAATAAATAAATTAATGCATATTAAGGAACTTCTGTATGGAAGCCTCTTTTCTAAAGCTGAGAGCCCATGATAAATTTCCTTTCAGGCTGGACAACTCCTTCTGGAAAGCCATGTTTTTACCAACTAACTCTAGTTGATAGTTAATGATTTTAGTCAATGAAAAGAAGTGGAGATTATCTTCCAATAAGGGGAGCATCTGAGTAAACTGAAGCTCCCTGAGAGCTGTATGCATATCTTTGCCCACTGTCCCCATCTCACGATACACAGGATGGCATTCTTGTCTTCACTGACCTGTTGTTTTCTCACCCCATCAAGACCTCCAATCTCAGAATGGGGTGAGAAAACATTCTAAGAAGGGATGCCTGGCATAGCATGGTTATCATGTTTGCATTTCAGTTCACCTGAGCCAAAGATTGAGGTTGAAAAGACAATCTGGAGGACTTCTCTGGTGTCTCGATGGTAAATAATCTGCCTGCCAAAGCAGAAGACCCGAGTTCAGTCCCTGTCTGGAAGAATCCTGTATACCGTGGTGCAGCTCAGCGCATGTGCCACAGCTGCTGAAGCCTGTGCTTTAGAGCCCAGGCTCCACAACGGAGAAGCCACAGCGATGAGACGCCCGTGCACCGCACTCGCTCACTGCACTTGCTCACTGCACCTGGAGAAAGCCCACAGCAGCGAAGACCCTGCACAGCCAAAGATGAATAAATAAGTAGAAATTTTTAAAAGAGACAATTTGGAATCTTCACAGAAAGCATCTCTAGATTGAGAAATATGAAAATTAGCATTAGAAACCTTCAAAATGGAGATGATAGAGAAATTTCCATAAACTCTGATAGCTGTCGTTCTGAGAGTGGTGTGGTTTACTGAGTCGTACGAAATGACTGTGCCTCTCAGAGTAAGCCAAGCTACTGAGGAGAATCTAGCTGGTGCGAATGACAGGAGAATGAAGGAAGAAAGGCAAGCCCTGCATTTTATGTGCAGCCTGTCAGTGGAGAAGCCTGTGCATCATTACTGGCAAGCGGCACTAAATCCTGGAGATGTTCTCTTCGCTTCTAAAACTGTCCCTACTCTGGGGACTAAATGTTCTTTTTGTTCCTTTTGCTGCCTCCAGGGTACATTTAAACTTCCCTTTAATACCTGAAGTTTGTCATGTGTGGGCCACATCGGTTTTGGTGAGTGGAGTGATGTCCCGTTGGATTTTGGAGGCTTCTCGCTGAAGCACTTACCAGAACTCCCTTGCGGCCGCTGGGTGAGGCTTTCTCTTTCCCCGTCAGGAAGAGGTATACATTTTTACATTTTCTCCTGAGGTCTTGGGACCTCTTAAACTCAAAGATGGAAGTGTGCAGGGCTCCCTGTGCATTTCCATCTCCAGATCCAGACACCTGCTGCCACCATGGGTGGCCCACAGGGTGGATGTTCTACTTTTAAGGCAGTTTTGTCTCTGCTTTTTCTTTTCTCCTGTCAAGTTAAGAAAAGGAACTGGTATTTGTTTTCAGAACTTCTTTTTTTCTTCCTCCATGTTAAGTATTGATGATCGTTAATGTTCCAGACTTTTTAAATTAATTTTTCTATTCTTCCAACCTTAATTTGTTGGGATTTATGCAAGGCACCATGCTGAGAATTCTCAAGGGTCCTATATCTGAGTCCAGGGAATAAGTAGAGAGTGGAGAGAACACAAGTTCTCACTGAGTTCCAGACCTGGGTTTACTATGGTGTCGCCAACATGTTGTGATCTTGAGTAAGCCCTTTCCTCTTTCAGGAACTCTTAAAAGCAGAGGGTGGTGCTTGGTGACTTCCAAGGCCACTTGGCTCTGCATTCAAATGAGTGTAAGGCCAGGAGAGCAGCTCCCTTTAATTCCCATACTTTCACTAGGGAAGAGGAAATCTTAGGGAAAGGCAAAATGCCAAGATTCCTTCTAAGAGGTGACACCTTACAGAAAACACTCTCTTTACCTCTTCAAGACAAAACCTTTCCACTTCTTAATATATATAATGCCAGGAATCTGAGATGGAATCTGTTTAAGATGAACCCAAGGCAAACAAGGCTTCCCTAGTAGCTCAGCTGGTAAAGAATCTGCCTGCAATGCAGGAGACCTGGTTTCGATCCCTGGATTGGGAAGATCCCCTAGAGAAGGAAATGGCAACCCACTCCAGTACTCTTGCCTGGAGAATTCCATAGACAGAAGAACCTGGTGGGCTACAGTCCATGGGATCACAGAGTCAGGCACAACTGTGCGACTAACTTTCACTTTTTAACGTAAGGAGATAAATGCTTAGTTATTATAGAAACAAGATGGTAGTAATTTTAAGAAAATTAACCCACTTGGTTTTAAATTAGAAAGGTAGCTGATGATGCTCACTGTCAGCAATTAAGAAGATAATAAAAGGAGAGGAGGCAGGAATAAGATTTAACACTAATCTCACTGTTTAGCGGTATCTACTGTTAACATTTCAGTATGCATCTTTGGAGGGACTTTGCAGATGGCTGGTGGTAAAGAACCTGCCTGCCGATGCCAGAGACCTAAGACACATAAGTTTGATCCCCAGGTCGGGAAGATCCCCTGGAGAAGGTCATGGCAACCCACTTCAGTATTCTTGCCTGGAGAATCCCTTGGACAGAGAATCCTGGAGGGCTGCAGGCCATAGGGTCGCAGAGAGTTGGTCAAGATTAAGCATAGTGCGTGCACCATTGGAACCTTCCAGTTCTCTGTAGTCCTGCCCCAGACTGGATGTCTGTGTCCCTACAGCATTTATATGTTGAAGTCTACCCCCAATGTGATGATATTAGGAGGTAAGACCTTTGAGGGTGATTGGATCAAGAGCGCAGATTCCTCATGAAAGGGGTTAGTGTCCTTATGATAGAAAACCCACAGAACTCCCCCGTCCCATTGTGTGAGGACCCAGTGGGAGCAAGCCAGTTTTGAACTGGGAAACGGATCTTCACAAAGTCCAGTTCTGCTAGTGCCTTCATCTTGAAAGTCTTGAAAATCAGAATTGTGAGAAACAAATCTCTGTTGCTTTTAAGCCACCCAGTCTATGGTTATCTGTTATAGTGGCCCAAATAGACTAAGACCAGCCCCGATTGAAATTGGGAGTACTTTCCATATAATACATTTTTTATATAATACTATATTGTCAGTAGTTATAAAATAATATACATCATTCTATTTTCAGAAGTTGATGATATAAGGAAGAAAAAAATAAACACGTTAATCTTCATCTGAATTCTTAGACAGTGGTGAGTTTTGTCTCTTTCCCCCTTTGTGCTTCATGCTTTCTTTTTCTCTAAGGTCTCATTTGAGACTCAATACTATTTTCAGACAGCATGGTTTCTTCAGAGAGGCGTGACATTTTTTAAGCACAGGTAGAACAACATGTGGTTCCTGCCCTGTGGACACTTCCCTTGCTGGCACAGTGATTAACCTGGCATCAGTTACGCTAAGTGCAATTTAAGCAGTGAGGATGTGCCACCTGGAAATTAAGCCATTAGCACTACAGTTAGGCCACCGTGAAACAGTTAAGACACCTTTTAGGCGCAATATGCCTTCTTCTCTGTCTTTCTGCTTGATGACGGAGATTTGGTTGGTTCATCAAGTTATGCTGAGTTGGTCAGATGGACATTTGAAGAAACATGGTTACTAGGACCACTTTCCTTGCAAGAGAAGAGCCTTGTGCTTTGTGCTCAAGCAGTGGTGCCATGCTATTCAGGGTTCCCAGGGCATTAACTCCCTCCCGCCAAAACACATTTATGGTGCACACTATTTGTACCCCTTATTAAGCTTTGTGTGTGTGCATATTTGTATGTGTCTGTGTCTGAATGTGTGCCCACAAATACATGTGACAGTCCATAGACACTTATGCATTTTTAGGTACAGAAACTCAAATTATAAATATTATAGAAGAAATTTATAAAGAGATTTGAAGTCAGAATGCTTTATGCTTTGTAGTCTATTGTGCATTTATCTGGCTAATTGTGGTTATTTTCTTATATAGAAGGTTTTGGTATGTCACAATTTACAATAGCCACTTATTTATTAGTATTTTCTTGATGTTTACTACATGTCAGCTCTCTGCTTGGCACTGGTAGAAATGAACAAATAGGCAAGTTCTCTGCCTTCTCAAAATTTATGGTCCAGTGAAGGGATGCAAGATATAAAGAAATAAATTACATAGATGTTAATAGCTGCTTGGAAGAGACAAAAGAGCAGGGAGAAATGATAAAACAGTGAGGTATGGATAGGTGGATAGGGAGTATGTGTGAATGTTGGTATTGATGATGGAAGGCAGTGGTCATTGTTGTTTAGTTGCTAAATTGTGCCCGACTCTTTTGCAACCCTGGGGGATCGTCCCAGCCCAGGAACTGAACCTGTATCTCCTCTATCTCTTGCACTGGCAGCAAGTTCTTTACCACTGAGCCACGAGGGAAGCCTATGGCTCTTTTAAGTAGTATGGGGGATGAATCATGAACATGATAAACATGAGTGATAAGGAGGCATATGAGTGCAAACTTGCAGCACGTGAGGGAAGGAGTCATGGAGCCACCTGGAGGAGAGTGATGTAGGCAGAGGGATCTGCACGTGCAAAGGTCCTGAGGCAGATACACACTTGATGTATTTGAGGAAAAGCAAAGAAGTCAGTATGGCCAGAAGAGGGGAAATGAGGAAAATAAGGCAGAGGGGTGAAATCAGAGAGAAATCATGGTTCTCAACTTCAGTAAGCATTTCGTTTAGATACTGTGTGCCTGTCCCTTCACTTATACTTTGACCCAGTGTGCTCGATTCCTGGGAGAAAAGAAAGGTCAGCCAAATGGACTGGTGGTCGTTTGTTCTTCTGCTGTGGTAATGTGAGAGGGTATATTAGGCTATTCATTTTCTATTGTCGCAAAACAAATTGCCACAGATTTGGTGTCTTAAAGCAATGCTATTTATCACCTGTAATTTCTGTGAGTCACAAGTCCAGGCATAGATTAACTGACTCTTCTGCTCAGTGGCTTCACAAGCTAAATCAAGGTGTTGACTGGTCTAGGTTCTTACTTGGAGGCTTTGGGGGTAGAATCTGATGATAAGCACACTCGGGTGGTTGGCCAAATTTTATTCCTTGCCACTGAAGGACTGAGATCTTTACTCCCTTGCTGACTGTCCCCCACTCTCAGCTTCTAGAGTCCCCTGTAGTCAGTCCCCTGTCATATGGCACCCTCTATCCAACAGTGGAGAATCTTTCCCATATCGGATCACTCTCATACCAAGGAGGGTCCAGTCTTTGAAGAGTTGATCTAATTAGGTCTGGCCTGCCAAGAATCACCTTCCTATCTCAAAAGTCAGCAGGTTAGGGAAACTAATGTGTTGTTTGTTGCTCAGTCTTTCAGTCATGTCCGACTCTTTGTGACCCCAAGGACTGCAGCATGCCAGGCTTCCCTGTCCTTCAGCATCTCCTGGAGTTTGCTCAAACTCATGTCCATTGAGTCATACATCTGCAAAATCCATTCATAGCAGCACCTAGGTTAGCATTTGTTTGAATTACTGGGAGATGGTATACTGATATTTATACACCAAGGGACAGGAATCCTTTCTACCATCTTAAATTTCTGCCTACCATGGTTGGGAAGCCTGCAGCTAGAAGGGGAACGTTTGTGACTAAATGTTCTTAGGCACACCCAGGCCCAAATCATCCACATTTACATTGGAATGGGTGAAATGGATGAAATGGCTAAGGTTGAGGGGAGGAGAAGGGTTTTAATGAGGCTTAGAATCAGCACTAATGAAGGTATGAGGAGTGGGGAGAGGAAACTGGCATCTATTGAGTATGACTGTGTGCCCCCTGCTGGAGGCTGTGAACACTGGCATAAATAGGAAAAGATAAAAGAGTTGGTAAACAGGAGGGGCTGCACAGGGAGACTGAAGATTAGCGATTAGGAACACAGAATTATGAGTAACCTGGACAGTGAGTTTTATCTGCAGGGGGATAGGGTTCGAGCATACAAAGAAAGTGAAGATCAAAGAATAATGTCTGTGAAGAGATGTGTCCAGGTGGCCAAACCAAGCCTTTCCCAAGCTTCCGAGGGGTCCACTAAGGAGTGGTCTAAGAATTGACAGCATCTCTATCATCCAAGAGCTTCTTAGACATGAAGACTCTTAGGTCCCACCCCAGACCTGCTGAACCAGAACCTTCCTTTTATCAAGATCCCCAGGCAACTCCATGCGCATTAAATTTTGAGAAGCACTTCTCTACCTTTTTGGTCCAAGAAGGAGATCTATTGTCTAGACTTCTCAATAATCGAATAATTATCCTGGTGTTTCAGGTTTTCCTGAAAATGGCTTTACCTGATGGTTCAGATGGTAAAGCATCTGCCTGCAGTGCAGGAGATCCAGGTTCAATCCCTGGATTGGGAAGATCCCCTGGAGAAGGGAAAGGCTACCCACTCCAGTATTCTTGCCTGAAGAATCCCATGGACAGAGGATTGCAAAGAGTCAGACACGACTAACTGACTGATGCATTCCCTTTCTCAATAATTTGGCTAAAGTTCTGCATCCAAGACTACCCCGTAGTCTCTGATAAACCCAGACAGTTGGTCCTCTGGCCTCTGCCATCCAAGACACAGTCAGTTACAACTGTAAACACCAGCTCACTGCCACTGCTCTGGCCCTGTGCCATCCCCTCCGGTGCTCCCACTGTCACCCAGGGATTACATCATTCCAAGAAAAGGCTTCTCGGAAGAGGAGAAGTTATAGAAAGTATTTGAGATCTGCTGGGCTGATAGGGTTTCTTATGAATAGCCAGCTGGAATAATGACACTGGCTATCGTAAACTCATAGAGCGCCCGCCAGGGATGTGAATTCATGGGGCAGGACTCAATCTGCCCAAGTCGATGAAGTAGAAAGGTTCTCCCTGGGAGGCCAGACTCTGAGAGGGGAGCCCCATGGGAGCTGCCCATACTGGAAAGAGCCATCAATCTTGTGAGCTGCTTCTCTTGCTCTTCAGCAATATAGTGTCTGTCCAGCAGAATGTGACTAAACGGCTTGAAGTTATCAAACGGAGTGCCAGCCGAGGGCCTGTCCCTGCTAAACAAACCTGCCAACAGCCTCCACACAGACTCCCCCCAAACAAGATGAATGGCCAGGTCACTTTGAAACTTCACCAAAGCTGCTGCCTCTCCCAGGATGATGAGGCAGGCTTCTGCTGAGCTGAGATAATGATGGAAATGGTTACGGATTAATGAGGGTAGACTGTGGATTAACTATAGTGCTAACCGTGTGCATCTTCTCTCGGAAGCCTCACAACAGTTCCAGGCAGTAGTTTATTTCACAGACGGAGAAACTGGGGTTCAAGAAGGAAAATAGAGTTAGTAGCAGGCCAAATAATCTCACATGGACTTCTGTCCCCAGAGTCATGTTCTTAACTTGGCTCTAATCTGAATTTGCCCCACCAGCCTTTTCCCACTCCACAAACAGTCCACACAGGGGCACATTCTCCAGCAGAAGGGCGTTTATATATATTACACTTGATACCTGACAGTACAGCCCTGCTCACCAAACCTTAAAAATTGTTCTGCCCTTGAGGAGGCAATCAATAGGGAATTTATTTCAAAATTGAAAACTCTATAATTATCTATGTTCCTAGTACCCAATCAACAACTATGTGAGGGCATACTATGTTTAACAGATACAAGAATGACAACCTCCAGCATTTATAGTATGTAATAGTTTACACCTACACCTTACATTACACCTACACCTTACCTTATATTCACGTATCCTCACAATTATTTGTGGTATACATAGAAGAGCTACTATTTTTACAATAAAGGAATCTGACGCTGAAAAAAGTGAAATTGGACTTAGTTGTATGGCTGAGATGTGGGTGAAAACCTCAACCCTATGTATCCTGACTCCACATTCTGTGCTTGTTCCACGTGAGCGCAACTGCGGCAGCAAATACAACTGCATGTGGCAGAGCTTCCTGTCCATACTCACTGTCGTAGAGGGAAGTACTACAGGGAAACAGAACCCGTGATTGCTGACATAATACACGACAGACTCAGGTGATCTTCAGACTTACTGAGTTCCATCGGAAAGTGAAAGTGAAAGTCATGTCCGAATCTTTGCAGCCCCGTAGACTATACAGTCCATGGAATTCTCCAGGCCAGAGTACTGGAGTGGGTAGCCTTTCCCTTCCCCAGGGGATCTTCCCAACCCAGGGACTGAACCCAGGTTTCTCACATTGTAGTCAAGATTCTTTACCAGCTGAGCCACAAGGGAAGCCCATGAATACTGGATAGGGTAGCCTATCCCTTCTCCAGAGAATCTTCCCAACCCAAGAATCACACTGGGGTCTCCTGCCTTGCAGGCAGATTCCTGTTCCATCTGGATGACTGCATTTAGAGTGTTTAAGGTGTGTTCACAGGGGCTTCCCTGCTGGCTCAGATGGTAAAGAATCTGCCTGCAATACAGGAGACTCACATTTGATCCCTGGGTTGGGAAGAACCCCAGGAAAAGGGAATGGCAACCCACTCCGGTATCCTTGCCTGGGAAATCCCAGGAGCCTGGTGCACTATAGTACATGGGGTTACAAAAGAGTCTGATGCGACTTAATGACTAAACAACAACAGGTGATGCTGAGGCCGGGGTCCATGCTCCTACCCGAAGAGCAAGAAACTTAGAAGATGAGCGGACCACACTTCTCCACAGGGGACTTTCAGTGCTTCTCCAATCAGGCCATGAATACAATAGCTGAGGCCAAGATTACCCCATACTGAACAACCATTCGATGTGTGTCCCCCATAGAAGTAGCTGAGGGTAAGAAGCTTGTGTGTGGATGTTTGAATATGTGACACCCGGAGCCATGGGCGGCGTGAAAGGGGTGTGGTGTGCCTTGTGTGTGCGTTGTGTGTCTATAGCGGGGGGTGGCTTGAGCTGTTAGAGCCAGGAGCGTCTTTCCAAAATCCAGGGTGTTGGTGTGTTAACAGTCTTGTGAATTCTGCTGTACATTTTTCATATCTACATAGAGCTAGAAGATTTTTTTTAAATGACAATGTGATATTTTCCTAAATGAGGCTTTAGATGAGAAGCTTATCAAGGAAAAGATTTTGTGGAACCAAACAGCAAATAAATCTGTAATAACCACTCTCATCCTTTCAGTTAAAAGTGTTTCTGAAGTCAGGTTGAAATTCCTGTTTGTGTTAGTCCTGGCTAAGTTTAGTTAATGAAGTTCAGATATTTTCGCTCTTTTGTTTCCCAGTGTTTTGTTGGGGATTTTTCTTCCTCACAGTCCCCGAGTAGTACCTGAGATAGCTAGCCTACTTCTCCTTTCCCTTTCCTTTCTTCCCCTTTCCTCTCCCCTCCGCTCTATCTTCTTCTCATCTTTTCCTTACCATCTCCTTCGGGTTTCAGCGGTTTGTTTTGTGCTGGCAGCCGGCTTGGACGAAGCTGTCTCAGCACAGTGTTTGTGCGCAGCTCTGCCAAAAGTCTACAAGCAATAAATGCTGAAGAGGGTGTGGAGAAAAGGGAACCCTTTTACCCTGTTGGTGGGAATGCAGACTAGTACAGCCACTATGGAGAACAGTGTGAAGATTCCTTTAAAAACTGGAAATAAAACTGCCTTATGACCCAGCAATCCCACTGCTGGGCATACACACCGAGGAAACCAGAATTGAAAGAGACACGTGTACCCCAATGTTCATCACAGCACTGTTTATAATAGCCAGGACATGGAAGCAACCTAGATGTCCATCAGCAGATGAATGGATAAGAAAGCAGTGGTATATATACACAATGGAGTATTACTCAGACATTAAAAAGAATGCATTTGAATCAGTTCTAATGAGGTGGATGAAACTGGAGCCTATTATACAGAGTGAAGTAAGCCAGAAACTAAAACACCAATACAGTATACTGACACATATATATGGATTTAGAAAGATGGTAACGATAACCCTGTATATGAGATAGCAAAAGAGACACAGATGTATAGAACAGTCATTTGGACTCTGTGGGAGAGGGAGAGGGTGGGATGATTTGGGAGAATGACATTGAAACATGTATACTATCATGTGTGAAATGAATCACCAGTCCAGGTTCAATTCATGATACAAGATGCTCAGGGCTGGTGCACTGGGATGACCCAGAGGGATGGGATAGGGAGGGAGGTGGGAGGGTGGTTCAGGATGGGGAACACGGGTACATACGTGGCAGATTCATGTTGATGTATGGCAAAACCAATGCAATATTGTAAAGTAATTAGCCTCCAATTAAAATAAGTTAAAAAAATAAAGATGAATAAACAAATTGATGGGGGGAAAAAAAGAGTGGCTCTGGGAACAGAGAGCCTCTGTCTTGACGTCTTCTTCAGCTCACGGGATCTGGAGCACAGCCTTTGGGAACTCTCATGGTCTCCTTGTGCTGGGCCCCCTCTATGAGACATTCTCCAGGATCTAGTGGCCGTTCTTCCCAGGGAAACCATCTCAGCCAAAGTACATGTATTTTTTCTCTTAGCTTTCAGTTATTATTATTTTTTCGCCTCTTCCCTCTCATTCAATTCAACATCATCTTGTCATCATCTGGGGAACTAAGCCCTTATTTTGCAGTTTGCAAAAAATTCTGATAAGAGCTTGGTGTAGAACTCATAATCATTTTATAAGCCAAGTTGCAAATGGTGTTTACAAACCAAAGGCAAGAAGTCAATAGGTTATATGTGAGGACTAGTTGGCCAGTGGGAAACATAGTGCATTGTGGCTTTCAGGGAGAGAATGAATGCTGTGTCTGTGTTTTCTCATGCTCTATATTTTAATAGTCTTTATTTTTAAGAGCGGTGCTAGGTTTACAGCAGTATTGAATAGAAGGTTCTGAGGTTTCGATTTACACCTTGACCCTACCCATACATACCCTCCCCCTTCCATCACCAGCATGCCCCAGCAGAGTGGTATATTTTTACAACTGATGAACCTATATTGATGCATCATTATTATCCAAAGTCTATAGTTTATATTAAGTTTTATTCTTGGTCCCGTACATTCTATGGGTTTCAAAAAATTGTATACAAAGACATATGTCCACCATTAAGTATCGTAGAAAGTATTTTCACTGCCCTAAAAGTCTTTTCTGCTTTGCTCATTCATTCATCCCTGCCCACAACCCCTGGCAACCTATTGGTCTTTTTACTGTATCAATAGTTTTGCTTTTTCCAGAATGTCATATAGTTGGAATCATACAGATTATTATTTTCACACTAGCTTCTTTCACTTAGTAATATGCTTTTGAGGCTCCTCCATGGCTTTCTATGCCTTTGTAGCTCATTTCTTTTTTAATAGCAAATAACATTTCATTGTCTGGATATCTCATAGTTTATCATTTCACCTACTGTACAACGTCTTGGTTGCTTCCAGGTTTTGGCAAATTTGAATAAAGCTGCTATAAACATCTGTATTCATATTTTAATGTGGATATGAGTTTTCAACTCCTTCTAGTAAATACTAAAGAATATGAATGCTGGAGCATATGTCTGATTTTGTAAGAAATGACCGCTATCTTCTGAAGTGGCTGTATCATTTTGCATTTCCATCTTCAGTGAATGAGAGTTCCTGTTGCTTTGCATCCTTGCCAGCACTTGGTGTTGTCATAAATCTGAATTTTATCATTCTAATACGTGGGATGGTATCTTGTTTTAATTTGGGTTTCCCCAATGGCATATGATGTGGGGCATCTTTTCATAGACTTATCTGCCATCTGTATATCTTCTTTGGTGGAGTACCTATTAAAGTTCTATTGTTTTAAAAACAAGTTTTCTTTTCTCCTTAGCATAAAAGCCACACATGCTCAAAACTAGCTAGCAATTTCCCATCTCATTCTGTGTTTTACAACTCAGATGAGAGTGTGGCTTCCTGAGGCTTGCTGCTACTGCTGCTAAGTCGCTTCAGTCGTGTCTAACTCTGTGCGACCCATAGACGGCAGCCCAGAAGGCTCCACTGTCCGTGGGATTCTCCAGGCAAAAACACAGGGTTGCCATTTCCTTCTCCAATGTATGATTGTAAGAAATGACCGCTATCTTCTGAAGTGGCTGTATCATTTTGCATTTCCATCTTCAGTGAATGAGAGTTCCTGTTGCTTTGCATCCTTGCCAGCACTTGGTGTTGTCATAAATCTGAATTTTATCATTCTAATACGTGGGATGGTATCTTGTTTTAATTTGGGTTTCCCCAATGGCATATGATGTGGGGCATCTTTTCATAGACTTATCTGCCATCTGTATATCTTCTTTGGTGGAGTACCTATTAAAGTTCTATTGTTTTAAAAACAAGTTTTCTTTTCTCCTTAGCATAAAAGCCACACATGCTCAAAACTAGCTAGCAATTTCCCATCTCATTCTGTGTTTTACAACTCAGATGAGAGTGTGGCTTCCTGAGGCTTGCTGCTACTGCTGCTAAGTCGCTTCAGTCGTGTCTAACTCTGTGCGACCCATAGACGGCAGCCCAGAAGGCTCCACTGTCCGTGGGATTCTCCAGGCAAAAACACAGGGTTGCCATTTCCTTCTCCAATGTATGAAAGTGAAAAGCGAAAGTGAAGTGGCTCAGTCATGTCCAACCCTCAGCAACCACATGGACAGCAGCCTACCAGGCTCCTCCATCCATGCGATTTTCCAGGCAAGAGTACTGGAGTGGGGTGCCATTAGTTTGGGTCAAAAAAAGCCAGAGATGAACAGGCTCACAAGAAGCCATCACCATGGCTTCACATGGAGAAGTGAATGGCTCCCAGGAGGATGCATGGAAGCCTAGGCTAAAATCCTTGCCGTGTCTGTCATCTGCTGAAACCCACATCCTGGTCTGCAGCTGCTGCTTGGGGAACAACTGACTCTTCTCTTCTGTCCTCAAAATCTCAAAATGCTGGCCAAACCTAACTGGGCTTCCTGGCCAAGGAGCTTGGGAACTGCGGGATTTGAGCTTCTCATCCCTGCAGTACAGAGGAGAGCTTCAGTTCAGTTCAGTTCAGTCGCTCAGTCATGTCCAACTCTTTGTGACTCCATGAATCGCAGCACGCCTCCCTGTCCATCACCATCTCTTGGAGTTCACTCAGACTCACGTTCATCAAGTCCATGATGCCATCCAGCAATCTCATCCTCATTCGTCCCCTGCTCCTCCTGCCCCCAATCCCTCCCAGCATCAGAGTCTTTTCCAATGAGTCAACTCTTCGCATGAGGTGGCCAGAGTACTGGAGTTTCAGCTTTAGCATCATTCCTTCCAAAGAAATCCCAGGGTTGATCTCCTTCAGAATGGACTGGTTGGATCTCCTTGCAGTCCAAGGGAGCCTCAAGAGTCTTCTCCAACACCACAGTTCAAAAGCATCAATTGTTTGGCAGTCAGCCATCTTCACAGTCCAACTCTCACATCCAGACATGATCAGTGGAAAAACCATGGCCTTGACTAGATGGACCTTAGTTGGCAAAGTAATGTCTCTGCTTTTTTTTTTTTTTAAACATAGTGTGATTATATTTTAATACACGACCAAAATACAAAACACAGTAAATTGACAGCAATAAATCTGCTTTTGAATATACTATCTAGGTTGGTCATAACTTTTCTTCCAAGGAGTAAGTGTCTTTTAATTTCATGGCTGCAGTCACCATCTGCAGTGATTTTGGAGCCCCCCAAAATAAAGTCTGACACTGTTTCCACTGTTTCCCATCTATTTCCCATGAAGTGATGGGACCAGATGCCATGATCTTCGTTTTCTGAATGTTGAGCTTTAGGCCAACTTTTTCGCTTTCCTCTTTCACTTTCATCAAGAGGCTTTTTAGAGGAGAGCTTAAACAGGTAGAAAGGTTCTGATTTTCAACCAACAATATCTAGCACATTTTGTTTGTTCACTGATAAGGAGTTTAAGGTGGGTAGAGTCTATCGCACTGATTATAAGTCTCCTGACATACTGTAACGGCCAACTTTAAAATCTGAACCTAGGGGAGTAGGAAGTGTCCTGGATAATGTCCCTAGATCCACCCTGCCTGCTTCTTCCCTGCTTCATGTAGCATTTCCAGAAGCACCTCCAGAATGTGTCTGGGAGCAGGCCAGGTGCTGGGTGCGCTTGTCCTCAGAGTACAGTTCACTTGTTTTTCCTTCACTGGAAGACCCGGAAGATGCTCCCCTGTACCCTCTTGTACTAATCCTTCCCCGCCGGTGCTCGTACCCTCTGGCAGGTGCCCTGGAATAACCTCGGCTCTGGCTGCTTTCTGGTGTGCCTGCAGCCAGTAGGCCAGTGGCTCCGAGCATGTAGGCCTCAGAGTCCCCCGATAGTCCAGACGCAGCCTGAGAAGGAGGGCAGCCTTGATGCCACTCAACTGGGGCCAGAGCAGGCAGAGGAGATATCATCCTGCCTCACCAGCAGAGCAGAAATGAGGCAGGCCGGCGCAGGGCGGCGGCACGGTTGCTGGGCGCTCACTACCTCTGCTGGCGAGTCAGCAGCTGCTCTGCAGGAATAGGGCCCATTCCATTTTGCTCACTCAGGTGGCTCTGACGTGTGGGTCTCAGCTAGTCTGGGGCACACTGCTGCAAGCCAGTGTTCAAAAACAGAACCATCCTCATCCATGAATTGCTCTCAGGCCTTTTTTTGTCGCCCTATTATGTCATTTTGAAAGGCCTTCGGACAGATGCATTCATTTATTTGGCTGGAGACTGGGAAGTCAGGCCAGTGCAAGGAAATCTCATGACCTCCTGGGTCATAGAAACACGAAGGTAGTGGCACTCTCATTAGCCTAGAATGATCCAGTGACTTCTTGGAGCATCAGTGCATCATACTTTTCTCCAAGACAACATGCTTCCCTCCCTCACATAGTGACCCTGCAAACTTCCACTCCCCCATCTGACATCATGATGGGTCACTATGAAGTACCTAAAAACACTCAAAGCCATTGACTTGAACTTTATGTAGTGTCAAACTCTTTCTCTTCAGAAACTGAAGAACTCTTTGGAGGTATCTTTTGGTTAGATATTTGACTCTACAGAATCCTACTCAATGTAAAGGAAACAAATTTCACAAGCAAGTGTGCAGTACTTTTTCACACCCTCATCAATGCTATCAAGTTACAATCTAAGAATTTCACTGAAAGAATACTGTTCCCATCTGTGGTCTATTGATTCAGGACCTGACTTCAGTTCCTTCATCATGTCACCTTGGAGAGTGCAGATTCATTTTACACTCTGTGCTATTCACCATTCCCTCTGATTTCTGGGGACCCTTCCTTCCATAATGAGGCTATCATCCCCCACAATCATCAGCCTCCTTCCGCCTCCACACCCCCACCCCCCACCTCCACAAATTTCTTCTCTGTGCTTCCAGATATGTACAAGTCACTTTGAGATATGATATTTGAATATTTTGCTAATAGTTATCCTTTTCATTTTAACCTTAAAGCTTCTCAGCTAAATGATCTCTACTTTTAAGTGCATTTCCCAATCCTCCCCACTGTTATTTATTCCTTGAAATCTAGTTTTGGCACTTGCAGTTCTCCTGAAACATTTTTTTTTTTTTTTGGAGTCACACACGTTTTCATTGCCCATCACAGGATGGTCATTTCAGACCATATGCTCTTAAATGATAACATTTCTGCATGTCTAAATAATTCTGTATCTACGGCACTGATTCAGGAGAACATGCACTTTTTATTCAAGAGAGCTTATTAAGAAAGCTCTGTCGTCAGTAATCCAGCCTGCAACAACAATTTGTATTCAGCCGGCAATATGTTCAGAATCTGATATGTTCAGATTCAGCTCCCTGTCCCTCTCAAAAGCTAGTCTTCACACACTGCCAGCCTACTGCAATTGTGTTTCATAGTCAGAGAAATACTACAACTACAACATCATTTATTCTTAAAAATCTCTATGGGCTGCCCTGTTTCCAGGCTCGGTAGTCCTTTTCTCTTTATCATCTCTGACATATTTGCTCAGGTCAGCAATCCTGATGCTTAGCCATAGCTGCATAACAAACCAACCCCAAATTCATTGATTTAAAGCAACCATCAGATGTTATTGCTCATACAGGTTTGCAAGTTGTTAGGCGTTTGTCTGATAAAGGATGGCTTTGGCTGGTACCTCTTGCTTCAGGCTATCGCTGCTGGCATAGCCCTGCTGTACACTTAGGTTCAGCCAGGGAGGCTCTTTCCCACCTTTCTCCTATCCTCTTCCCAAGATCCGTGAACAAGCTGGGGCCTGTTCTTCTCACGGTAATGGTAGAGGCACAAGAAGCTAAGTGGAAACATGGAAAGCTTCTTAGAGTCTTGGAGCTGGAACCATGTCACTTTTTCCCACTGTTGCTCAGAACAAGTCATTTGGGTAAACCTAGAGTCATGGGCAGGAATGGTACATTTGCTTCTAGTGAGGCCGCAGCAGAGGCTGCATGCAGGGAACTGAAGCCCGTCATTCAGGGTGTCATGCCCGAGACTCTTCCACTCTGGCCTTTGTGACTATACTGTTCTGAACTCCAGTGACCTATCACTGGATCCTCTGTGTGTAGCTATGGGTTTTCAGCAATACCCTTGTTGCTTGTACTGTGGTCCGGTCTTCATTAATAATATCTTTAAATGCAATTATCACCTCAACGGTAGTTTATGTAGATATGTATTTATGTAGATATGTATTTCAAGCCCAATTTTCTCACTAGTTTTAGTCTGTTTCCTCTACTCAGATTTTAGTTTGTATGCTTCACTGTCATCTTAAATCCAGAAATCCTGAAAAGAATTTATCTTCTTTCATCTAAAAGCATCTTTTCTCTAGTTTCTTTTGACCCTTGTCAGTGAGACCACCATGATACTTTGCAGTTGTCAGTTTTTCTTCCCTATCCTTCACACTCCATTTCACGTGCCACACTAGGTCCTAACACATTTTCTTAAGAATGGCTCTCCTTATCTTCCTACGATGTCTTCTGTTGTCTTTACCCTCTCCCCAGAACGACTCAAGTTCTATACTCACCCTTTAAGTGTCAACCTTTCTATGAAGACTCCTTCTCTGACATCTCTAGATTTCTTAGGTTTTTTTTGCCTTCGAACTTCAAAACAAGTTCTAATCCGTGCTACAAATGTTATCAATATTGTCATCGATCAGTTCAGTGATCATTGGCAAAATTTGTTTTCTTCGATTTGTATATATCTACTTTCCCCCAAATAGACTAAAACCCAAAGAGGCAGTGTGTTGCACTGAGGGAGCATAGTTTAGTCTAGCAAGTCTGGTTTGAGTCACATTTCGCTTCTTATTACCTGTAAGTCTTGAGAAAATCACTTCTATCATCTATTAAAAAAAAAACAAAAGATGGGTTATTTACACTAAAGAGTCTTGGGAAGGAATGAAAGAGATCATATGTGGAAAGCACTTAGCATAGAGTATGCTCTCGATAATGTTTTGGTTTACTTTCCATTTTCTTTTCATTTTTTTCCTTAGCGTCTTGTTGCTGTTTAATATTGCTATGTTCTCTTTACAGGTTTTCATTCACTCTCCTAATTCTAAAGCAAATTCCTCCGTTTAAGGAGTCTGTGTCCTTTGTATCTCTTAGTTATTTGTTATTTGCATTTGTGAAAGGTGTAAATCATGTGATCTGAAAGGCTTTACTGAGATAAGAAAGACTTTTGCCTCAAAATTTCTAGGAAAGAGATTCTGCCTGTATTGTGAACTAACTGAAGTTTCTATTGAATAGTTCCTCTTTTTAAGTATTTATTTATTTACTTGTCTGGGCGGGTCTTAGTTGTAGCTGGGGGTCTTTGATATTCGTTGCAACATTCAAGATCTTTTTTTTTTTTAATTGCAGCATATAAACTCTTAGTTGCAGAGGTGGAATCTAATTCCTGACCAAGGATAGAACCAGGGCCTCCTCCACTGGAAGGATGGAATCTTAGCCACTGGACCACCAGGGAAGTCTCTGAATGTTTCCTCTTTTGGATAACTTATTTTCTTACCCTGTTTAGAAATGCAGTTACCTTTCTCAAAAAAAATTATGTTTCTCCAGAGTATCTAATATTGATCATGTCTTGCTCAATGTGAATTTTGGTCTGGATTTTTCTTCTTCTGGGCCTCTCCTTAATGATCTATTGATTGATTTCACTGTGCTCAGTAGCTTTTGTCTCCTTGCAAAGCTTGCAGCCCTCAAGGTCACACCATACATGGTCAAAAGGTGCCCATCACATTACCCTGTTTCACACACTGAGACAGAGGCGTGTTCCTTGCTTACTAGCAGCTGCAAGAGAAAAAACTCTTTTCCACATGACTTGGGTGAAGGCTTCTTGTCAGTTTGTGGCTTTGTAGCTGACACAAAAGTGGGAAAAACAGACAGAATTCAAAGTGCTAGTACTAGAATAGAATAGCTGGAATACTAGAATCACAGTAATAAGGTAAAATCCAGGAGATAAAGAGCTATATTCAGTACTAAACAAGCTTGATTTGGGGCTTCCCAGGTAGCGCTAGTGGTAAAGAGTTGACTTGCTAGTGTAGGAGAGGCAAGAGGCACAGGTTCAGTCCCTTGGTCGGGAAGATCCCCTGGAAAAGGAAATGAAAACCCACTCCAGTATTGTTGCCTGAAAAATTACATGGACAGAAGACTCTGGTCAGTTGCAGTCCATGGGCCACAAATAGTTGGACATGACTGAAGCAACTGAACACGGAGCACAAGCTTTATCTTATAATACTGCAATAAAAATAAACAGACAAAAAAACCCTAGCATAACGTGATTCTGTTTTAGTAAAGGTACAGAGTTAGTCTTTGTTAATGGAAATTTTAGTCCCATTTTACTGATGCTAATCATATCTGTAGTATTGAGTTAATTCTACATGACACACTTCAGAAAGATCACTGATAACTGGGGGCAGTTAGAAGAGGCCACCCAAGGACTGGACGGCCTGGAAATCCTTCATGACAGGAGACACAGTGAGGAGCATGGCCCTAGCTGCCCGTGAGGATCAGGAGGCTGGCCTGTCTGGATAGAGCAGTCTTGCTTTATTCTGTCCCAGCACATGGAACCAATGCTATCAAACAGTGGAAGATATGCCTTATTAGGGGCTAAGTTTCCCGAGTTTTCCTGAAGTTCAAGCTAGAGCTCAATCAGTTCAGTTCAGTTACTCAGTTGTGTCTGATTCTTTGCAACCCCATGAATCGCAGCATGCCAGGCCTCCCTGTTTATCACCATCTCTCAGAGTTCACTCAGACTCACATCCATCGAGTCCGTGATGCCATCAAGCCATCTCATCCTCGGTCATCCCCTTTTCCTCCTGCCTCCAATCCCTCCCAGCATCAGAGTCTTTTCCAATAAATCAACTCTTCGCATGAGGTGGCCAAAGTACTGGAGTTTCAGCTTTAGCATCATTCCTTCCAAAGAAATCCCAGGGCTGATCTCCTTCAGAATGGACTGGTTGAATCTCTTTGCAGTCCAAGAGAGCCTCAAGAGTCTTCTCCAACACCACAGCCCCAAAGCATCATTTCTTCAATGCTCAGCCTTCTTCACAGTCCAACTCTCACATCCATACATGACCACAGGGAAAACCATAGCCTTGACTAGATGGACTTTAGTCGGCAAAGTAATGTCTCTGCTTTTGAATATACTGTCTAGGTTGGTCATAACTTTTCTTCCAAGGACTAAGCGTCTTTTAATTTCATGGCTGCAATCACCATCTGCAGTGATTTTGGAGCCCCCTCAAAATAAAGTCTGACACTGTTTCCACTGTTTGCCCATCTATTTCCCATGAAGAGATGGGACCGGATGCCACAATCTTCATTTTCTGAATGTTGAGCTTTAAGCCAACTTTTTCACTCTCCTCTTTCACTTTCGTCAAGAGGCTTTTTAGCTCCTCTTCACTTTCTGCCATAAGGCTGGTATCATCTGCATATCTGAGGTTATTGATATTTCTCTCGGCAGTCTTGATTCCAGCTTATGTTTCTTCCAGTCCAGCGTTTCTCATGATGTACTCTTCATATAAATTAAATAAGCAAGGTGACAATATACAGCATTGACGTACTCCTTTTCCTACTTGGAACCAGTCTGTTGTTCCATGTCCAGGTCTAACTGTTGCTTCCTGGCCTGCATACAGATTTCTCAAGAGGCAGGTTAGGTGGCCTGGCATTCCCATCTCTTTCAGAATTTTCCACAGTTTATTGTGATCCACACAGTCAAAGGCTTTAGCATAGTCAATAAAGCAGAAATATTTTTTTTTCTGGAATTCTCTTGCTTTTTCCCTGATCCAGCGGATGTTGGCAATTTGATCTCTGGTTCCTCTGCCTTTTCTAAAACCATCTTGAACATCAGGGAGTTCACGGTTCACGTATTGCTGAAGCCTGGTTTGGAGAATTGTGAGCATTACTTTATTAGCATGTGAAATGAGTGCAATTGTGCAGTAGTTTGAGCATTCTTTGGCATTGCCTTTCTTTGAGATTGAAATGAAAACTGACCTTTTCCAGTCCTGTGTCCACTGCTGAGTTTTCCAAATTTGCTGGCATATTGAGTGCAGCACTTTCACAGCATCATCTTTCAGGACTTGAAAGAGCTCAAATGGAATTCTATCACCTCCACTAGCTTTGTTCTCAATAGCTCCTTGAAAATGGCAGTGACCACTTGTATTTAGTCATTACCAGGTATTAGTATAAATAGGCACTGTTGGTATGAAAATGTTAGTCATTTAGTTGTGTCCAACTCTGCGATGCTATGGGACTATAGCCTACCAGGCTCCTCTGTCAATGGACTTCTTTAGGCAAGAATACTGGATTGGGTAGCCATTCCCTTTTCCAGGGGATCTTTCCAACTCAGGGATCAAACTCAGGTCTCCTGTATTACAGGAAGATTCTTTACCATCTGAATCACCAGGGCAGCCCACTGTTGATATATGTATATTAATTCTCACAATAACCCTAAAAGTCAAGTATTATAATTATTCCCATTTTAGAGATTAGGAGACCGAGGCTCAGAGAGTTTATTGCCCATGGTCACATGACTAATGAGTGGCAGAGCTGGGGTTTGAATGCAGGTATTCCAGTACTGTTCTGTCTCTAATAGGTGTTCTAGGTGGGACTTCCATGTGGAGTATGCACTTAGCCTGCATGTGCTCTAAGTCCCCTTTCATCTTGAAATCTTTTTCATAGAGCTAGTCCTTGGCCTATTAATAACAGTTAAATATTCACATATGCTTCATCTGTGGTTTGAATAATTTTGTAAATTTATCTGAATCATGTGTATTAATCATAAGTATTATCTGGAGGTGGAACAAAAATAACATGAAAATTAGGGCATACATATGATTTCCTCTTTCTTCAAAAGTGATTGCACATTCATAAGAATTATAATACACCTCTTATTTTTCTTGACTCATGAAATAGACCCCAGAGTTCTTTTTACATCCCTGGGAGTTATTAGAGTTGCTCTGAATGATTCAGATGAAAGACTGAAAAGACGGGACATTAGTATTTGGTGAACATTCTCCAGATTCCTGGAACTGTATTTGGAGACCTATGTATATCATCTCACTCCCAATAAGCTAATGAGCTAGACATCATTCCCATTCTATAGATGAGTGATCCAAGGCTCAGAGGAATTGCCCACCTGACACCACTGGTAAGCTGCAGAGAATACATTAGAACCCAGGGGCATCTGGTGCCAAAACACGCATTTTCAACTCTACCATATTGCTTCTCAGTCACAAATCGTGGAAGCTACCGTGGCTTTGGCCAAGTTCAAGAGCACCATGGGGAGTAGATGTATTTGTTACCTGTGTTCCCCTCTCTAACTGACATATTCACACCCCCTCTTCTGTTTAGAGCTTCTGAGAAATTTGAGAAAGGAGTAGTGTCTCAAAAGTCTGGGCATTCAGAGGGAAGAATTCTTACATAAGGTTTGAGTGTTTGATAAATACTTTTGATTTTACTGTTACTACTTATTCTCATATTGCCACCATTCACAGCAAAATTTTATGGAACTTTACTAAGTTTTAAGCATTCTATATTCATATACACCATATCATATCTCATTTTGACAAGTCTGTAAGTAAATATTAATAGTCTCATTTTACAGATGAGAAGCAAAGGAGGCAAAATAGCTTTCTCACAGTCAGAAACTATGGAGCACTGGAAAGAGAACTTGAACTCAGGTCTGCCTGACTCTAAAGTCCATGCTCTTTCTATTACCCAATGCTTTATTTAAAACATCTGCACCTCTCCCCAGAAATAAGACCTACACCCAATACTAGTTATAAAATACCATAGGTGGGAGGCAGCCTTTCTTTATCTGAAGTTCAGTCCAGTGACATCTTCCACTAATCAAAGTAACCCACTGCCACTCATCTATCATGCTTGAAAGTCATAGAAATGCAGCTGTTATTTTGTATCTTAAAATTCTACTGAATTAATTTATTAGTGTTAATCCATGTGTGTGTGTGTGTGCAGAGTCTAAAGTTATCTATATACAGGACCATGTCATCTGTAAACAGAGACAACTTTACTTTCTCTTTTCCAATTTGAACTCCTTTTATTTCTTTTTCTTGACTGGTTGTGGTGGCCAGGACTTCCTGTACTATGTTGAATAGAAGTAGTGAGAGTATACATCCTTAGCTTGCTGCTGAACTTAGTGGGAAAGCTTCCAGTTTTTACCATGATGTTAACTGTGGCCTTTACCTTTTGAGATAAGTTCCTTCTGGGGCTTCCCAGATGGCACTAGTGGTAAAGAACCCGTCTGCCAAAGCAGGAGACAAAAAGAGATGTGGGTTTGATCCCTGGGTCAGGAAGATGCCCTGCAGTAGGAAATGCACCCCACTCTAGAGTTCTTGCCTGGAAAATTCCATGGAAAGAGGAGTCTGATGGGCTAGAGTCCATGGGGTATGTCGCATTTTCAGTGGGTTAGGAATCTGGGAGCAACTTAGCTGGGTGGCTCTAGACCAGTATCTCTCATGAAGTCACAGCCAAGCAGTCCATCAAGGCTGCAGTCTCTGAGGCTTCACTAGGGCTGAAGGGACCTCTGCCAAGCTCACTCATGTGACTCTTCACTTCCTTGCTGTGAAGGTCTCTCCAGAGGGCTCCTACTCTGTGTTTCCCCCAAAGGAACTAGTAAGAAAGAGAAAGCCCAAGATGGAAGTTTTCTTTTTTTTATAACCTACTTTTGGAAATGACATAGTATTACTATGGTTATATGTTATTGATCACCCAGACCAACCCTGGTAAAATGTGGGAGGGGATGTGTGCATACCAAGAGACAGAAGTCATTGGGAGTGTCTCTTTCCAGTGATCGTCTTTCAAGCCCTGTGGGTCCTTCATTTAAGATATATGTGTTTCCAGAGCAGATTAACATATTAACAAGCCATTAGTTAATTAACTGAGTAGTTGTCACTCTGAAGAGCAGAAAATAGATGGGCAAGTTGTGTGTAGAAAGGAGAACAGAAGAGATGAGAAAATTTTCTCTGTGGGGCTTTAGAGGAGAGTCAATGGGGAAAGATTTGTGGGAGGGAGTCTTACACAGTTTTGATAATAAAGACAGTAAAAAGCAGGATCCCTGTCTATGAGAGGAGGGGACAGAGTGGGGGTAGGGAACGGAGAGACGTCCTGTTTGCTGTCTTTGCAAACATCACCTACGGAGACCTTGGCCCCTGCAGCCACGGTGTCTGTGCAGAGATGGACGGTGCAGGCGCTTCGCTTCACTGCTAGTTAATTAAATGTCACTTCCAAAGCAGCTGGTAGTGCGTGTGCCTTTACAGCATCCTTAGTTTGGTTTTTCTCTTTTTCCCTAAATCACACATTTTAATTAACCTTCAAGCCCTTGCTGGGGCTTTGAAAGAACTTAATTGGCCAGCAGGGATTGGAACACACAACAGCCAGAAAAAGGCTACATTCTCAGTTGTTTTCACTCTGAGGACTTAGGAAATTGAAATTATTGTTTTGTTTCATTCTTTGAAGCCCAGAGCTACATGTGGATGCCTGTTTGGAACTGTCAGAAGCATCTTTGAATGCTTAAGTGAGAACTGAAGAAAGGTATTTAAGCCGCAGTGACAGGTGAGTATTTAATACTTGAATCTTTCATTCATCTCGTGTTTTTGGGTATACAATAAGAGTTGAAATCCTACTGGCTTTTTTTTGTCATCCTCATTTAGGATGGGAAATATTTTGACCCCAATATAATGCAGCAGATTTTCACAGTCAGGTGGGAAATTGTCTCTTGAAATCAGAACCCTTTAAAAGTTGCAAAGGGTTGGGATCCAACTCAGTGAATGAAAACAACAAATAGATTTTCAGATGTTTTTAGTGTTGTCAAACGTAAGTCTGAGATTCACAGTCAGTGTGTGTATTTTTCTCCATATGAAACCATATGAAAACCATATTGCAGGTACTTATTGAAAGGTATATAGAGATCAAGGCAATAGTTAAACACTTACATGTCATCAGAATAGAGGAGATTATTCTCAGGAGAAAACTACATGAGTGAGTGGGAGATAAGAACAGAGAGTGAAGAACTGGGATGCTGAGAGTCTAGAGGAAAAGAAGCTGGGAAAGGTGATGGAAAGGGAGGAGACTGTGTAGGACCCGGGAAAGCTGTGAAGGAAATTATGGAGACATCTCCAAAAAGGGTGATCAGACATCTTAAAAGCTGCAGAAGTACCGAGAAAAAAAAAGAATGAAAAGAGGCAACTGGATGTACAAAAATGGGGGGCGCGGGGACTAGTTTTCTGAGTTTCATTTTTATTTTGTGTCAGGAGTTTGCCTTTCCAGGTCCTTCTACCTTGTGTTTTGGTTATCTGTTACTGAATAAGAATCCAAGCCAGAAATTAGTAGCTTAAAGCAAAGCTGTGTGTTTGGTCACAGTTCCGTGCATGAACAGTCTGGGCTTATGATTCTATATCCATGTACACTGTGTGGGGTTTTTCCCCACACCATGAAGCAGTTCTCTGACACCAGCTGAGTGTCCTACAGCCTGACTAGATTCTGACACTGTGTGCCTGGAGATGGTGTCATGTTCTCAGTTCTGTAAAGCTGCAGCCCCTCCTTGAGACGCCAGTCACGTGTCCAGTTTATCACCTGAGCACTTGTTGGGCCACTTATAGGTTGAAGGTTCCAACAGCCTTCTCCTTGGGTGTGATCAATTTGTTGGAATAGTTCACAGATCTCAGAGAAATACCGGTTTATTATAAAAGACTGTAGCTCAGCTACGCTGTAAGAGATGCTTAGGGCAAGGTGTGGGGGAGAGGTATGGAGCTTCTATGCCATCTCCAGCAGACCATTCTCCCCACACCTTCATGTGTTCATGGCCTGTAAGCTCTTTAAACCCCATCCTTTTGGATATTTATGGAGGTTTCATTACACAAGCAAAATTGGCTAAATCACTGGCCACTGGCAACAGGCAACTGACTCAACCTCCAGCCCTTCTTCACTCCTGGGAAGCCAGGAGGGTAGAACTGAAAGATTTCAGTCCTCTAACCAAGCTGTTTGATTTTCTTGACAATCAGTCTCCACCTTTAGGTGCAATTCCATTGTGGCCTCATTAACATGACAAAAGACACCCACCCCCTATTACTTTCATCACTTAGGAAATTCCAAGGGGTTTAGGAGTTCTGTACCAGAAACATTATGATTCAGCAGACTAAATAACAACCAGAAACATGAGGCAAAACCAATTTCTTATTATGAATCATAGTGTCATAGGACTAGACTCAGCTGGGAACCCTCTTGCTCCTCTAGGGTTGGCTGGACTCATTCACATGTTCTCAGAGTGTTGCTTGGTGAACTTGGGGCTGGGGCATTCATGGATGACCTCATTCACTTGACTGATGGTTGGTGCTGGCTCTCGATGGGGCCTCTCCACAAGCTGCAAGGCATTTTCAGGCTTAGCCTTGGAAGTCACACACTATCACTTTACCACATTCTCTTAGTCCAAGAAAGTCACACGCCCAGCTTACATTCACATGATGGGGAAATAGATTCTACTTGGTAGGAGGAGTTGCAGGTCACACTGCACAGGAAAGTTGATATAGTTCTACTTGGTAGGAGGAGTTGCAGGTCACACTGCACAGGAAAGTTGATATAGCAAAGTGTCGTTCATTGGAGCCTTCTTAGTCCAAGAAAGTCACACGCCCAGCTTACATTCACATGATGGGGAAATAGATTCTACTTGGTAGGAGGAGTTGCAGGTCACACTGCACAGGAAAGTTGATATAGTTCTACTTGGTAGGAGGAGTTGCAGGTCACACTGCACAGGAAAGTTGATATAGCAAAGCGTCATTCATTGGAGCCATTATTGTAGCAATCTATCATAGGCAACTAGAAATATACAAAAGGATCAGAGTTGTCTAACCCTGTACTATTTCATGCACACTATTATGAACATTTTTTTCATGTCAGAATACATCTTGCAATGGTACATTGCTTCTATTCAATTAGGAAAAAATTAAGGCATAAGTGAAGTAAAGGCACAATGGATAAGTAATCAAAGGAGACTGCAAAACCTAGATTCCTGCTTCTTGGCCCATGAGAGACCCACCTAACTTTTCTCTCTTAAGAGATAACCACTTTATCAGTTTTCTGATGTTTTAGTGACTGAAACTGGGCTATACACAGACCTTCAAGCTTCTCTGCATGAGTCAGGGGCCTTCGCTTAAGGTGATGGGTTGAGACCACTCGGCAAGATTATGAGAATGAACCCATGGGTCTATGAAGTGCCCCCTGTCAGTGGAATTGAGCTCTTCTTCAACCTCCATTCCATTTACCTATTTCTCTTTCCTTTTTAATATTCCCAAGAATAACTGTATGTGAGCTTTTTTTTTTTTTTTAGTATGTGTGTATTGCAATTGATTCAGTTTGCTTAAGGCGATGGGTGAGACCATTTGGCAAGATTATGAGAATGAACCCATGGATCTATGAAGTGCCCCCTGTCAGTGGAATTGAGCTCTTCCTCAACCTCCATTCCATTTACCTATTTCTCTTTCCTTTTTAATATTCCAAAGAATAACTGTATGTGCGCTTTTTTTTTTTTTTTTTTTTAGTATGTGTGTATTGCAATTGATTCAGAAGGATTAACTTGTCAGTAACAACCTGGAATGGAATATCCAGACTTGACAGTCAAGATATCTATCTTCAGTGTTGCCTTGTGGAGTCAGGGTTTGTCCTTAAGGAACAGTTTCATAATGAGTAGTGGGGAGTGACTTGAACCCAAGAACGAGCAGCAATAGCAAGAGAAACAGAAGATACAAGAGCAAAGAGGGAAGGGATCTAATACTACCCTCAGCTCCTGTTGTGCCACGTACTGGGGTGTGCATGTCACGAACATGCTCTCATTTGGGTCCAGAGCCACCAGCAAGACAGCTACTATAACTCCAGTTTTACAAATGAAAAAGCTGCAGCTCGAAGACATTGGTAACTTGTCTAAAGTCCCACAGCAAGTAATCACTGGACCTTGGGTTTTGACTAAAGTTTAGCTGATTTCAGTGTATGTGTTCTGTCCATTTCACCAGGGTAATAGATTCATCATTTCATAGTGAAACCTTGTTAGGAAAATCATGTTTTCCATGTTTTGCTGAATTCTTTTGTTCTCTATTTCATAGTTCAGCTTTTGTCTTCTATGAGGTCTTGAATCCATGATGATTTAAAGTGCCAAGGTTGCATGGCATCCTTGGCTCTTGTTATTGTTTAGTTGCTAGGTCGTGTCTAACTCTTCTTTGACCCCATGGACAGTGGTCTGCCATGCTTCTCTGCCCATGGGTTTTCCCAGGCAAGAATACTGGTGTGGGGTGCCAACTCCTTCTCCAGGGAATCTTCTCAACCCAGAGATCAAACCCATGTTTCCAGTATTACAGGTGAATTCTTTACCACTAAGCCACCAGGGAAGCCCATATCCTCAACTCTATAGACTGCTTATATTTTATTCTGACCTTGAGTGTTTCTTTTCCTCTCTTTTTTAGCAACTGGTGATCAGGTCAACCAAAAATGCTAGTTAGTCCTTATGGTTGATGGTTAGCTGCTTATTAGAGAAGAAGACCAAAATAGTTGATATGACAAATTTACATTTTTTTCCAAGGGACTTCAATTGCCTGTATTATCCCCATCCACCACTGTTTGGAAAAGAGAGGGTCCACACGCCCTTACAACCTCTCCTGATTTTGAAAAGAATATTCCTTAAAGGAAAAAGCACAAAAACTTAGGTAATTGAATTCATAAAAGTGTGAACATCTCAGAAATTTTTTTCTCAGGAAAAGATCTTAGGGAAACTTTAATTGATTTTAGTTATTATTGCTAGTAATTTGGGAAACTAGCAAGGAATTATCTTTATCACTTTTGTGCCTCTGTTTAATGCTAATTCAAAAATTCCACACAGGCTGTTTAATTGGTTCTCTGTTTCATAAAAAAAGAAAAAGGAGATGCTAAACCTGGGCAGTGACTTTGTTTCTAGTTCATAAAAATTGCTTAGTTTAATTATAACTGCATTTTGTGTCTCATTATAATTTATGCATATGAGATATTCACACTAAGTCTTTACCCAGCTTCAGTATAATAAAAACCAAGTCTTCCTATTTTTGTATCTTATTATTTCTCCTGTGTTCCTAAAATGATATGGACTGTATTGAGAGAGAGGAAATGTGAAGTAATAATTAGAAATGGCATCCATGGAGTACTCACCATGTGCCTGGCTCTGGGATAAGACTTTCTATATCTTAACTCATTAAATTATTGCATATCCTTCTGGGAGAGGTGCTAATATTAATACTAAGCCTATTCAAAGGACAAGAGTTTTCTGGTTCAGTGAGATTAAGACATTGGCCAAGATCAAACAACTACTAAGGATGGACTTGGGACTGGAAACTTGTTCTGACAACAAACTCTGTATTCTATACTTGATTCTCAACTCAACTGATTTATTTGCATCTCTAGAAGTTTTCTTAAATCACACATTTAATTTTGAATACAGGGAGATTCATGTGCAGTTGTTAAGAAATAATACAGAGAAGATTTCTATATACCACTTACCCAGTTTTCCCAATGATATCTTGCAAATTATGGTACAATATAATACCAGGGTATCGATATTGATACAGTCAAGATAAAAAGCAGTTCTGTTATGAAGATCCCTCCAGCTACCCCTCTTATAGCTACACTGACTTCCTCCTCACCCCATCCCTAACTCCTGACAACTCCTTTCTTCTGATGGCAACATTTAAAATCATTTACCTGTTTCTTTTTATTTAACTCAAATCACATTGTCCTAAGTTTCCCTGAATGTCAGCTTCACTCTCTCCCATTATCTCTCCAGTGACTTTCTTGCACTGCTCTAAACCAGGCTCATAGACACACCCCTGTGACTGGGGAAAAAGTAAATTGTTTTAATAGTGACTTGCTAGAAATTACATATCCACCATCAGCATCTTCCTCAAGGTATCTCAGCAGTGCAAGCCTGGTTACATGATAGGCCTGGCACACCTCCTCTCAGCAAAGTCTTTCCTTTCCTCTAGTGTGAGGACAAGCTTCACCTTTGTCTTTATAAATTGGGAGCAGTTCTGTTTGAAGATAGAAGCTAGGTTAAACAACTTCTTAGCATCTATTCTAGGTCTATAAATCCATGATATTTTTACATACCAAATAGACCTGTTGTGGTTAGAAAAATGTTTTTCTACAATGAAATTTAGTATCTCTTAGCAGTTTAGCAGTTTGAATAATTACCAGTGATGATCAGCAACTTTGCCCTTCACAAAGAGAGGTACTACAGCTGACACCATTAGCTTTAAGAAGTAATGTGGATACCATCCTTCCCTCTCTATTTCTCCTTCTTTCTTCTTTTTCTGCCTTCAGCTAACATTGAGTAAACACTACATACTGAAGTGACTAGGAGGTTCAGTTCAGTTCAGTTCAGTCACTCAGTTATGTCCGACTCTTTGTGACCCCATGAACCGACCCCATGAACCGCAGTATGCCAAGCATCCCTGTCCAGCACCAACACTCAAAGTCCACCCAAACCCATGTGCATTGTGTCGGTGATGCCATCCAATCATCTCATCCTCTGTTGTCTGTCCCCTACTCCTCCTGCCCTCAGTCTTTCCCAGCGTCACAGTCATTTCAAATAATTCAGCTCTTTGAATGAGGTGGCCCAAGTATTGGAGTTTCAGCTTCAACATCAGTCCCTCCAATGAATATCCAGGACTGATCTCCTTTAGGATGGACTGGTTGGATCTCTTTGCAGTCCAAGGGACTCTCAAGAGTCTTCTCCAACACCACAGTTCAAAAGCATCAATTCTTCGGTGCTCAGCCTTCTTCACAGTCCAACTCTCACATCCATACATGACTACTGGAAAAACCATAGTCTTGACTAGACGGACCTTTGTTGGCAAAGTAATGTCTCTGCTTTTTAATATGCTGTCTAGGTTGGTCATAACTTTCCCTCCAAGGATCAAGTGTCTTTTAATTTCATGGCTGCAATCACCATCTGCAGTGATTTTGGAGCCCCCCAAAATAAAGTCAGCCACTGTTCCCACTGTTTCCCCATCTATTTGCCATGAAGTGATGGGACCACACTCCATGATCTTAGTTTTCTGAATGTTGAGCTTTAAGCCAACTTTTTGACTCTCTTCTTTTACTTTCATCAAGAGGCTCTTTAGTTCCTCTTCACTTTCTGCCATAAGGGTGGTGTCATCTGCATATCTGAGGTTATTGATGTTTCTCTCAGCAGTCTTGATTCCAGCTTGTGCTTCTTCTAGCCCAGCGTTTCTCATGGTGTACTCTGCATATAAGCTAAATAAGCAGGGTGACAATATATAGCCTTTAGTACCCCTTTTCCTATTTAGAACCAGTCTCTTGTTCCTTGTCCAGTTCTAACTGTTGCTTCCTGACCTGTGTACAGGGGGTAGACTGTAGACTGGGAGGTAGACTTGGGCAATAAAAGGGTGTTAATACTTATTTGTGTCTTTAAAAATTCACATTATTTGACAGGTTCTCAAAATAAGAGGATACAAAGTAAAACAGGAAGCTGAAGCAATATGATCATAATCACAAACTAATAACTAGAAGAACTGGGGTTTGGAACTAAGTATGTCTGATTCCAAAGTTGGTCATTTGCACTACATGATGCCATCTTGATACTGAGTTTAGAGAAGGGAGAAATTACTCATTTGTTGGAATGATGATGCAAGTGTTCACAGAACTGGCAACCTCTAATCTGGACCTTGAAAGATGGCCAGGATTCTCAGTAGATGGAAGGACCTGGGCAGAGAGAGTGGAGGCCATAAGAGTGTATTTCAGCACTAAAAAGGACAGATTCTGGGTATGGTATTTGTCTTTATGTTGAAACCTGTGGTTATTTTTGCTACTGTAACATTTCTATGGGACAAGAAAAGGTGATTTGGGATAAGAATACGTAGAAATGCCAGGCTAAGTGCTTTGTACTTTATTCTATGCTCAACCGAAAATAGGAGTTTTAATGTACTGTTGCATTAATAGCTCTATGAATAGTGACTTCTAGAATTTCAGGATTTGGTGTGATTTCTCTCCCACACTGATTCTGAGTTTGTTTGTGTCACTTACCATGTGATTTTCACCAGTGGAACATCGATAAAAATGATGCAAACAGAGGTTTGGTATGTACTTGAGTATCTGGATTGCTGTTGTGGAAAACTGTTTCCTTTATGTTAGAAACATGGAAAGGTCGTGTGGAGGAGAACTGAGGAACCACAGATCTAGTTAAATAAGGCCACTTTAGATCATCCACCACTCAGAAAGATGAGAAAAAGAACTGCCTAGCTGAGTCGAGCCAAATTGTAGAATCATAAATCAGTAGATTAAGTCCTTAAATTTTGGAAGAGATTGTTAAATAGCAAGAAATAACTTATTCACAGATGTGTGAACTCACTGAAGGTGGGGCTTATACCCTGGTGCCTAGATAAGCAACTTCATGGCTGACCCAGACACTGCAACAAGGACAGTGATACAATTATCCAGGAAAGGTAAGAATAGTAATTGTCTATGAGAGAAGGATATATGGAAGTCTCCTAACAAGCCCTTGAATTATAATGATGGGTGGGTCACTTAGACAAAAACTCTCTTTGCCCCAAAAAGTAGATGTTGGTTAATTCAAAATCCCTCTCAGTGATTCTTTGATCACTCAGATGTTGAGATTTCATCTCATATATTATATCTTAATTTGAAAATACATTTTCACTGAGAGATTATAGCATTAAAATGAGCAACTTTATGATCCATTTCACTTTGCTCGTTGCAGTCTGGGTAACAATCCATTTTAATAAGCAAGTGTCTGTGGAGCTACTGTCCGCTTATGTAAATGAGAAGGTGCACTTATCTTTATTCTTCACTGTGATTACCTTCTATTTATTTTTGAAAGCTTCCTGGATTTCAGCTCACTGTTCAATTGGGAATCATATGTGTTTTATTCAGAGCAATATTTTAATTTTCAGATTCTGAGCAGACGTTTCTGTGATTCATTTCCCTCTGCCTTTTTGCTTTGGTTTTGCTGAATGTAATTTCTGCCCTTTTTTAAAAGTCCTGTGCCTGTTAGAAATCACTTTATGAAGTCTTTGTCTTTTTCTCTCCCGCTTTTTACTTCCCACTCTAATTCCCAAAAAACTTCACTTGGGCATAAATAAAATGAGAATTTTGTGAGGCAAATTTTTGCTGTCAAATGTTTTTATTTTCATGCATGATTACCTTGGGGCTTCACTGAATGATTTATTTTATGAACCAAAAGAGAAATATTACAAACCAAATGAAATAACCAATAGCTCCTAGGGATGAAGTAATGAGAAAGCATTTTATTCCACAGTTTTTCAAAATAACTGGTGTCCGAAACAATACAATGTGTGTCAAGAATGACTCATTAAAAGTCGGTAATAGAATGGAGAAGGAAGGGAAGATGAATACATATTGCATGGTGTAAAATTGTGCACTGTGTGGTATGAACTCCCTTTTGGAAAATACTATGAATCATGCTCCAAACCAGTGGTTCTCCAATGTCATCTATAGCTTCCCCTCCCAGTAGTCAAAGCCAGTTCTGTCCCTCATTTGCCCCACTGACCCTCAATCAGACAACATCTATCCTCCTAGAGTTCCAGCCCATCCACAGATGAGAGGTGTGGAGGAGGATTTCCCGAGTATGTTTCCATACGCTCTGTGATCTGCTCTGTTCATATGAAGCGGGGCTTCCTAACATTATCCTAAACTGCTGCTCACCCTGAGTATGAAACAGGGACAAGTTGCATGTTGAACCAGCATCTTACTGTGAAATAGAATAAGTTCCTGGGGATGATCTGTGGTGCAAAGTGCACTGAATTCTTTATATGCAGATACTTGCTCTCTGAACCACACAGGCTGAATAGAGTCATAGTTAATCTCTTTTAATTTGATCTCTTCCTTTTTATGCATAAAAGTATACAATACAAAAGTATACAAACAATCTGTCACTGAAATTAGCCCATATAAAATAGAACTAAAATGGAGAAGAAGGGAATGACAGAGGACTAGATGGTTGGATGGCATCACCAACTAAATGGACACGAGTTTGAGCAAGCTCTGGGAGATGGTGAAGGACAGGGAAGTCCTGTCCTGTCTAGCCTGCTGCAGTCCTTGGGGTCACAAAGAGCAGACATGACTGAACAAGCACGCACGTGTCTTTTCTTTTAAAAACTACTGTGAGAACAGAGAGCAGTTTAGTTTCAAGTCAGCTCACTAGGAACAAGCTGGCAATGCCAAGGGCGGTCTGCTCCCCCATGGAGTCTGGAAGGCAGTCCAGAAGCCCCAGGCCGGGGGCGAAGGGCATTCGTGGAGCTGGATCCTCAGAGGAGCGAGCCAGAAAGGCAGAGCGGGAGGAAGCCGGCGCCGCCTCTGAGCAGCTGGGGCGGATCGCCTTCACTCTGGGGTTAGAGACGGGCTCCTGAGAGGAGCCAGGTGATGGAAGCAGAGCCCGGGAGGAGCGCACCGGCTCCCTGGAGGACGCCACCTTCACATGAACCTTGGTGGCGACCGTGTAAGCCAAGCCAACAGCCTGTGTCTCGTCTGCTCCGTGTCATCTTTGCCATCTTCCTGCTATGAAATGGAAGCCAGCCTCGCTCTCCAGCCTCGTCAAAGGACCAAACACAAGCTCTCTCTCCTTTTGTCAGATCCCCAGATGCTTCAGAGAGCCTTGACCTTTGTGACAAGGTTAAAGATTCAACTCCACCGTGTGTTTTAGCTACACAGATAAGATGCGGTTCCCCCAGCTTCAAACGAGAGGGAATCAGATGATGCACCTTTCATAAGGGAGAGGAACGCACGATGGACTCTAATGCACCCTACTAATTACAGCATTTCTCTTCCACAGAACCCAGAGTCCAGGCAAGCTGCACAGCACGAGAGGCATGCCCCCCAACCCCTCCGCATCCCTCCAAATGCACTGCAAGGAGATTCAGCAAGTCCATTCTGAAGGAGATTAGCCCTGGGATTTCTTTGGAAGGAATTCTGCTAAAGCTGAAACTCCAATACTTTGGCCATCTCATGCAAAGAGTTGACTCATTGGAAAAGATTCTGATGCTGGGAGGGATTGGGGGCAGGAGGAGAAGGGGATGACCGAGGATGAGATGGCTGGATGGCATCACGGACTCGATGAACGTGAGTCTGAGTGAACTCCAGGAGATGGTGATGGACAGGGAGGCCTGGCCTGTTGCAATTCATGGGGTTGCAAAGAGTCGGACACGACTGAGAGACTGAACTGAATTGAAAACAGCACAACTTATGAGATTCATGCGTAGGCTGACACTGATTAAGAGAAACTGTATGCTAAATTTTTTGAGATCCAGCTTATTTTATTTTTATTTTTTAATTGGAGTATAGCTGCTTTTGGAGTAGGAAATGGCAACCCACTCCTGTATCCTTGCCTGGGAAATCTCATGGACAGATGAGACTGGCGAGCTATATAGGTCATAGGGTCATAAAGAGTTGGACACCACTGAGCATGCACGTATAGTTGCTTTATAATGTTGTGTTAGTTTCTACTGTATAACAATGTGAATCAGGTATATGTGTATATATATCCACTCCCTCCTGGGTCTCCCATCCCTCTCCCCCATCCTACCCCTCTAGGTCATCACAGAGCACCGAGTTGAGCTCCCTATATTATATAGCAGCTTCCTACTAGCTACGTATTTTACACATGGTGCTGTATATATGTCAATGCTACTTTCTCTTGTATGAGTTCATCCCCAACTTATATACTACTTGATACATAGAAGAAGAGTGCCTTGCTATTATCACCTTGCCTTCTCTCATCTGATTTTTGCCTTACACTCACCCTTGTGCATACTGTCCGTACTCAGCCTTTAGCCAATTTTTCACATTGACATTTCTGTGCAGGAGCAAAACCCCCAAAGAATACCCACTCTATTATGTGCTTCAAGATAAGCTATACACAAAAATAGCATCTTTTGGAACATGTCACCACGTTAAACACAAAATCTTCCACAATTCCTGCTTCTTGTCCATCATTCCTTCTTCTAGAAAGGAGGCAGGAGAGGTTAGCTGAAATGTAGTAAGCATTTCCTCCCTTGAGAACCTGTTTGCTCAATATCTTAACTTTGCAACTATACTTAATATTTCCTTTGGATTAAATGTCTTAGATACAAGATACAGCTACACTAAACATGAATGGGTTCAGTTCAGTTCAGCCACTCAGTCATGTCTGACTCTTTGTGACCTCATGAATTGCAGCACGCCAGGCCTCCCTGTTCATCACCAACTCCCGGAATTCACTCAGACTCCACGTCCATCGGGTCAGTGAAGCCATCCAGCCATCTCATCCTCCTTCTCCTCCTGCCCCCAATCTCTCCCAGTATCAGAGTCTTTTCCAATGAGTCAACTCTTCACATGAGGTGGCCAAAGTACTGGAGTTTCAGCTTTAGCATCATTCCTTCCAAAGAAATGCCAGGGCTGATCTCCTTCAGAATGGACTGGTTGGATCTCCTTGCAGTCCAAGGCACTCTCAAGAGTCTTCTCCAACCCCACAGTTCAAAAGCATCAGTTCTTTGGTGCTCAGCCTTCTTCACAGTCCACCTCTCACATCCATACACCCAACCTTAATACAAATGACCTGAATGCCTCAAGGGGAATTTTTGATACCTGTCTCTGAAATTAGTAGGTATAGATAAATGACCCCCTTTATTTCAGAAGGGAAGAAAGTTCTAGGTTTGTCATTTGACATGTGTGTGTGTGTGTGTGTGTGTGTGTGTGTGTGATTGTTTTAAACTGATGTACCCTTTACTTGGCAATCAGAAGTTTCTTCACTGCCTAGAGGTGACTGTATCTTAATGTCAAAGAATCAGAGATAAAGAATTAGAATGGAAAAGCCTTGGGTTTTCCCAATTAAAAATGGTGGCATAGAAGACCCTGAACTCACATCCTCCCATAGATATGGTGATTCTACACCTACTCATAAAGCAGTTTTTCCTAAAGAAGGACTGAAGCCTGGCCGAACAGACTCTACACAGCAAACAACAAAGGGACCACATAGAGATGGACTACAAAGTAAGTGAAATATGTCAAGAAATGATAAATATCATATGACTTACTTACACATGGAATCTAGGGGAAAAATATAATAAACAAATATAATAAAACAGAAATAGGTTCATAGATACAGAGATCGAACTAATGGTTGCTAGAGGGTATGAGAATAGAGGGATAAGCTAAACAGGCAAAGCAGATTAAGAGGTACAAACTTCCAATTATAAAATAAATAAGTCACATGTGATGTATGGCACAGAAAATATAGTCAATAATATTGTAATAATTTTGTATGGTGACAGATGGTAACTAGACATCATGGTGATCATTTCATGATGCATAAAAATATCAAATCACTATGTTGTACACCTGAAACTAATATAATATTTAAGTTAATTTTACTTCAATTAAAAATAATAGAATGAAAAGTCTTACTGCCTTGATAACTAGACATGAGAATCTGAAAGTCCCTCCATTTAAGTGGGCCACATGAAACTCAGGAAGAAGGCAGCATGAGTGAACAAAAAGGTTAGGTAATAAAAAAGCAAGAATGGTAAACTGACCTAGACTCATTTTGGAGAGATACTACTCATTCCTGTAGAAGCAATTGGTAGCCAAAGTACAAACCACTCTTATATGATATGTTTATTTCCCAAATATCTGATAACAAGATGCTGCCATCTTTAAGGTCTCCAATTATCTGGGGTCATGCTTCCTGTGTTTATATTTTCAGTAGATCAAGGCTTCATTATCAGAGGATTCTACATATCTTGTAAGAATTTTGAAAATTATTAGAATCAAATGCTCTCACGGTTACCTGTTATCCTGCTTCATAGCAAAGTCAATAACCTGAAATCAAATATTACACATCTTTATTTTTAAAGTCCTTCAACAAACTTCTTGGTTCCTTCTTCTTTCCCTACCATCATGGAAATTTCTCATTGGAAAAAACTTTCCTCTCAAAAAGCTTAGCGTCCTAACACATAGCTGCATCAACCAGGATAAGCATCCTTAAATCTCACCTTTCAAACTGTCCCTAACTTGTATCCTCCCAAGCTATCTGAGTAATGTCTAGATTCTCTTTTATGCAAAGTTATTTGAGCATTCAGCTTCTACTTCACAATAGTGACTGCACATTGGAATCACTTGAGAACCATACAGCATGCCAAAAATCCTAGGTCCCATCCTATACCAAATGAATTACAGTCTCTGTGGGTGAGACCAGAATATCAGTACATGTTTAAATCTGCTCACATGATTCTAACATACAGCCAGAGTCGAAAACTTTTCTGGCCCAGTGCTTCTTGAGCTTTAATGTATATAGAAACCGTTGAGTGAGCTTGTTAAAATGCAGATTCTGATCAGTAGACCTGAAATGAAGGTCCAAGATTCTGCATACTGGTTGTAAAATTAAAAGACACTTGCTTCTTGGAAGAAAAGCTATTACCAACCTAGATAGCATATTAAAAAATAGAGACATTACTTTGCCAACAAAGGTCCATCTATTCAAGGCTACGGTTTTTCCAGTGGTCATGTATGGATGTGAAAGTTGAACTATAAAGAAAGCTGAATGCCCAAGAATTGATGCTTTTGAACTGCAGTGTTGGATAAGACTCTTGAGAGTCCCTTGGACTGCAAGGCGATCAAACCAGTCCATCCTAAAGGAAATCGGTCCTGAATATTCATTGGAAGGACTGATATTGAAGCTGAAACGCCAATACTTTGGTCACCTGATACGAAGAACCGACTCATTGGAAAAAAAAAAAAAATCCTAATGCTAGGAAAGATTGAGGGTAGGAGGAGAAGGGGATGACAGAGGATGAGATGGTTGGATGGCATCACTGACTCGATGGACATGAGTGTGAGTAAGCTCCTGGATTTGGTGATGGACAGGCAAGCCTGGTGTGCTGTCCATGGAGTCACAAAGAGTCAGACACAACTGAGCAACTGAACTGAACTGAACCACAATTGGAGTAGCAAGACTCTAGCCCAGTAATTTCCAAATTTGTGGCACATTGAAATCACCTAAGAAGTTTTAAAAACTGATGCCTGTTCCAGTGTCTCCTTTTTCATCTATGGGAATTTCACTAGATTTTGTATTCCACTGTTGTGTGAAAATTGTATAAATCTTAATCATGTTGAGTTGGTTTATGGTACTTTCAGGTCTACTGTATCCTTCTACTTTCCTGTATGTTCAATTAATTTTTGAGAATTTGATATTGAAACTCCAACTAAAAATTATAATTTATCTACTTAAAAATAATTGTAATATATAGTAGAACTACATGTAGCTTTGTTCTTTATTTTCCAAGTCTCCTGTAAATGTGTTATCATACTTTCATAATTTAATACAAAAAAAAAGAAACAAAATTAAAAAAAAAACTGATGCCTGGGCCCTATCCCCACTCATCAGGATTTTTAGTTTCCTAACTATTTCCATACCCCTATTTTAGACCATAAATGCAGGAAGAATGAGTCTGTTATATTTGTCACCTCTTTCACTTCCAAACCAAAAGCTATCTCTCCAATATCAATCTGGCTGTTCCACTTGAATGCAGAAGCTTCTGTATTCTGAAATAAGGGTCTTATTTTAAACATCATTTTCCCATCCCAGTTAAAGAACATTGTGTGTGTGTATAGGCCAACTATTTAGTAAACCAGATTGAGCTATTGTTACCTAGGACTTCTATATGCAAAGACCCAATACAGTAATACCCTCAAGGATCTGCTGCTGCTGTAAGCAGCACTTCAGTAGTGTCTGACCTGTCTGACTCTGCATGACCCCATGGACTATATAGCCCACCAGGCTCTTCTCTCCATGGAATTCTCCTGGCAAGAATACTGGAGGAGTGGGTTGCTATGCCTTCCTCCATGGGATCTTGGGATGATCGAACTCGAGTCTCCTGCATTGTAGGCAGATTCTTTACCACTAAACCACCAGGGAAGCCCACCTTTAAGCATGTCTTTAACTAAACAGACATTTCTCCAAAGAAGATACACAGATGACAAGTGAAAGTCACTCAGTCACGTCCAACTCTTTGAGACCCCATGAACTATATAGTCTATGGAATTCTCCAGGCCAGAATACTGAAGTGGGTATTCTCCAGGGGATCTTCCCAACACAGGGATCAAACCCAGGTCTCCCACATTGCAGGTGGATTCTTACCAACTGAGCCACAAGGGAAGCCCAAGAATCCTGGAATGGGTAGCCTATCCCTTCTCCAGCGGATCTTTCACCCAAGAATTGAACCCTGCAATGCAGGGTCTCCTTCTTTACCAACTGAGTTATCAGGGAAGCCCACAGATGGCAAACAGGTATATTAAAAAATGCTCATCAACATCACTAATCATTAGAGAAATGCAAATCAAAACTACATTCTGATCTCACCTTATACAAGTCAGACTGGCCATCATCAAAAAGACTATGAATAGTAAATGCTGGAAGGGGTGTAGAGAAAGGGAACCTACCTACACTGTTGGGGAGACTGTAAATTGGTGCAACCACAAAGGACAACAATATGAAGATTCCTTTAAAAATTAAAAATAGAGTTACCATATGATCCAGCAGTCCCACTCCTAGGCATACATCTGGAAAAGACAAAAATTCTAATTTGAAAAGATAGCATGCATCCCAGTGCTATCCCATAGCAGCACTATTACAACAGCCAAGATGTAGAAGATCTGATAGATGAATGGATAAATAAGATGTGTGTGTGTGTGTACACACATAAACAATGGAATATTACTCAGCTATAAAAAAGAATTAAATAATGCCATTTCCAGCAACATAAATAGACCTAGAGATTATTGTACTAAGTGAAATAGGTCAGAGAAAGGCAAGTATCATGTAATATCACTTATGCTGTTGATGTTTAGTCGCTCAGTCATGTCCAACTCTTTGTAACCCAATAAACTAGTAACCCACCAGGCTACCTCTGTTCCTGAGATTTTCCAGGCAAGAGTACAAGAGTGGATTGCCATTTCCTTTTCCAGAGCAGATATCACTTGTATGTGTAATCTAAAAAATGATACAAATGAACCTAAAAAACAGAAATAGACTCAGATATAGTAAATAAATTAATGGTTACCAAAGAGGAAAGAGTAGGAAGGATGAACTATTGGACTGGCCAAAAAGTTTGCTCAAGTTTTTCTGTAAGCTTTTATGGAAAAATATGAATGAACTTTGGGGCCAACCCAATATTAGGTTTGGGACTAACAAATACATACTACTGAATATAAACTAGATAAACAATAAAGACCTACTATATGGCACAGGTTGCTATACTCAATATCTTTCAATAACTTATAATGGAAAAACATCTGAAAAAGAAAATAAAAATATACATATAAAACTGAATTCCTGTGCTATATCACTGAAACTAACACAACATTGTAAATCAACTATACTCAATAAAAAGTTGCCTGTCTTGGAAAAAAGTAGTATCTTTAGCACTGATAAATCCAGGTGGACTTCTTCAGTCATCAGATCTTAATAATAAGATTGATAGAACATTGTTCCATAATTGGTATCAAAATATAGGCTCTTATAAAATTGGTACTTAAGAGTGCCAAAGTCTTACCCTGGGGGTAGTCAGTGGGCTATTTACTGCATAGAAGCCCATCTGGATGTCAAGAGAATCAGTGCTGAGTTAATATGGGGAGTTAGATTCAGTGGCTTACTAGCACTAGCTTACTAGGCAGACACTCCTGTGTTTAAATTCTCCAATTAATGAGCTCATTTCATACCATCCATAAGAATTAGAATTATTCAGCTTGCATTACACACGCACTATATATATATATATATATATAGAGAGAGAGAGAGAGAGTTAGGAAGGATGAACTATTGGACTGGCCAAAAAGTTTGCTCAAGTTTTTCTGTAAGCTTTTATGGAAAAATATGAATGAACTTTGGGGCCAACCCAATATTAGGTTTGGGACTAACAAATACATACTACTGAATATAAACTAGATAAACAATAAAGACCTACTATATGGCACAGGTTGCTATACTCAATATCTTTCAATAACTTATAATGGAAAAACATCTGAAAAAGAAAATAAAAATATACATATAAAACTGAATTCCTGTGCTATATCACTGAAACTAACACAACATTGTAAATCAACTATACTCAATAAAAAGTTGCCTGTCTTGGAAAAAAGTAGTATCTTTAGCACTGATAAATCCAGGTGGACTTCTTCAGTCATCAGATCTTAATAATAAGATTGATAGAACATTGTTCCATAATTGGTATCAAAATATAGGCTCTTATAAAATTGGTACTTAAGAGTGCCAAAGTCTTACCCTGGGGGTAGTCAGTGGGCTATTTACTGCATAGAAGCCCATCTGGATGTCAAGAGAATCAGTGCTGAGTTAATATGGGGAGTTAGATTCAGTGGCTTACTAGCATTAGCTTACTAGGCAGACACTCCTGTGTTTAAATTCTCCAATTAATGAGCTCATTTCATACCATCCATAAGAATTAGAATTATTCAGCTTGCATTACACACGCACTATATATATATATATATATATAGAGAGAGAGAGAGAGAGAGAGAGAGAGAGAGAGAGAAGTTTAAAATATATATATATTAAATCATGACTTGTCTGTAATCCTTTGCTCAATAAAATTTAGCATCTTTCCTTTGCATATACCCCAGTCAGTCTGCAAATATAATTGCCAAGTAAGACTCTTTTTCAAATATTAGTACTCGCGTTGTTGTTATCCAGTTACTAAGTCATGTTTGACTCTTTTTGACCTCCATGGACTGTAACATGCCAGGCTCATATGTCCTCCACAGTATCCTGGAGTTTGCTCACATTCATGTCCATTGAGTTGGTGATGCTATCTAACCACTTCATTCTCTGCCAGCCCTTTCTCCTTTTGCCTTCAATCTTTCCCAGCCCAGGGTCTTTCCCAGTGAGTCGGCTCCTCACATTAGGTAACCAAAGTATTGGAGCTCCAGCATCAGTCCTTCCAGTGAATATTCAGGACTGATTTCCTTTAGGATTGACTGTTTTGATCTCCTTGCAGTCCAAGGGACTTTCAAGAGTCTTCTCCAGAACTACAATTTGAAAGCATCATTTCTTCAGCACTCACTCAGCCTTCTTTATGGTCCAACTCTCACATCCATAAGTGACTACTGGAAAGACCATAGGTTTGCCTATACAAACCTTTGCTGGCAAAGTGATGTCTCTGCTTTTTAAACACTGTCTAGGTTTGTCAGCTTTCCTTCCAAGGAGCAAGCATCTTTTAATTTCATGATTGCAATCATCGCCAGCAATGATTTTGGAACCCAAGAAAATAAAACGTGTTACTGCTTCCACTTTTTCCTCTTCTGTTTGCCGTGAAATGATGGGACCAGATGCCATGATCTTAATTTTTTGAATATTGAGTTTCAAGGCAGCTTTTTCACTCTCCTCTTTTCACCCTCATCAAGAGGCTCTTTAGTTCCTTTTCACTTTCTGCCATTAGAATCATATCATCTGCATATCAGAGGTTGTTGATGTTTCTCCCAACATAGCTTGATTTTATATCAGCCTATTCCTAATTCAGAGGAACAGTATAAAGCAGAGCAATATATTAGATGTGTAGATAAGTGTGAGGAAAGTAGATATGTTTTAGGTATTTGCAAAGCATATAACTTACTGTCTTACAGGATAAACATGAATATATGAGAATATGAAAGCGTATATTAAAACTCATAGTTTCAGCTGTACAAAGAACCAGACAAGAGGTCTGTACTATTGTTGACAGACCAGGACCTGTAGCCATCTATCTGTGAAAGTTGCATAAAAATGATGAGTTTGTATAGAATTTTTAAACCACAAAGAAAGGGCCTTGGTGTGTCAGAAAAGGGAGAGAGAGCAAGTAAAATAAAGTCTACTATTTAAGCACTGTCATTGGTAGTGTTCACTGGCAATACAATCCCACCAAGAAAACTATGGATTAGGATTTAAGAGTCTGTATTTTTTAATAAATGAATATAAAATGAAGTATATTTTTAAAGCTTAAGATTCAAAGGTACTATGGGGTTCTCCTTTCTCTTCTCTGACACTTCTGTAGGGTTTTATAAAAGAAACATAGTTCAAGGGATTTGAAGAGTATTCTATTACCTTGAAGATCAATCTGATCTGCAATTGCCTTGCTGTTGTGAGTTCCTTCTAAAGAAACTAGAGACCTTTGAATAGTTTTCACCCCAGAGTTCTTTTAAGTCTTTTCCTAAAGTGAAATGTGTGTTTGTCATGTGGATTTGGCAGGAAGGACAGAAAAGCAGATAAAGCTTTTATTGTACTTGATACTCTGACAATTTGAGTTTCATTCACATATAATCAGATGGCTAAATTTTGCAATAAATAATAGCTGTATCATCCTCTGACCCAACAGGGCTCCATGCCTGTATAAACAGATGATACACATGTATAGAGCAAACAGTTAGCAGTCTCACCAAGTATTATCAATGTCAAATTGGTCAAATATCCTTTAAGACTGTCAGTAAATAGATGCCATGATATGAGAGAGCTGAGATAGCTGGCAGGTTTTCTAGCACTGTTTAGCACTATTCTAAACTCAGTTGTTTTTTTTTTGTCATTTTTCTTTTTTTTTCTTCTGCTCTTTTTTAAAATCACCTATCAAGGGTACTTGAAAAAGAGGATTACTGCGAACTCCAACTTTTTTACTATATTATTGCTACTCTAAAGAGGTCAAGAATCACTATTTCAACATCTTAGATACAGAGCCTTAAATAGAAGTGTCTTTTCTACCAGAAAAGGAACAAGAATTTTCAGTTTAGGAGCACTCCAATAGCCAACTGCTGTGAATAGAACAACAGTATAGATTGGATGTCCTCTTTAAGTCTTTACACCTTCACTACCTGCTTTAATTCTCTATTCAAAGTGTGATAGTTCAACTTTTAAGTTCCATATACTCTTACATTGAGTATGCAACAATAAAATGCTGGAAAATCTATAACACTTGAACCTATCATTTGGCTGAGGTTGCAGGGCAATGAACTAATCTGAAATCTAATCTAAGAAAAAAAAATGCACTACAAGGATAAATGGAAAGCAAGAACTTGATGATTTGGGGTAGATGCTCCTGGACACATACAATAAGAATTCATCTAAAATATTTAAAGAATTGTTACAAGATGACTGTGGGCTACTTGAAGAATGCAGAACTCCTAAGGGCTGCAGACATAAGGGAAATTGTCTCCACATGCAGACCCACTCTGCAAAGACTTTGCCAAATGTTTACAAAGACTCTGGTAAGAACACAAAATAAGCTTCCCTTGAGAGGTAGTCCTGATGAGGGAACAACCTGCTGGAAAAGCACACCCACACTTAGATCCTTTTCCTCAGTCTCTCCTAGGATCCAAGGCCTTCAACTGTTGAAGAAAGCAAACAAGCCCTGTCGCCCCTCCCTTAAGGTACTCTTGAAACCTAGTGTAGCTAAAGCACCAGAAAAGAAGGGGAAAAAAAAACTTCTCTACCTTTACAGGAGAAGCAAGAACAGTGCTGGGCCCAAACCATGGAAGCTCTTCTCCAGTTAGGTGAGCAACAATGTCATGAGAAGATCTCCCTGCTATGATGCAGGACACAGTGCCTGTCTAAATCTTAATTGTATTTCATCATGACCATGACCACACACAGACAAATGCACCCACATACACGCACCATCAGGAAACCTTCTGACAAACCAGCCTCCACTGTGAGCAGAAGGTAATTCTAAAGGATTCAGTGTTGTACAGAAGGTAATCATAGCAACAACAAATGCAAATGAACCTTAACTCCTGACTTCACTGACTCAACTTCTCCCTATACTAAACACATAGCAGAAAAAAGATATTATATAATCTTCAGGCATAAAAATTATTTATCACAGTCTTTGCTATCTTACACAAGATATCCAAATGCCAACAAAATATTAATCCTCGATCTATAGAAATAAATGAAAAGCATCAGAATTCAAATAACAAATGAAACTACCAAATTTGTTTCTTATCTTGATTAGATCTAAATGATAACTGATTGCCCAAAGCAAAATAGGAGCAATATTGTATGCTTATAGCATCAGTTCAGTTCAGTCACTGTCTTGTCTGACTCTTCGCAATCCCATGGACTGCAGCACACCAGGCTTCCCTGTCTATCACCAACTCCTGGAGCTTGCTCAAATTCAGATCCATTGAGTCAGTGATGCATAGCATCCAACCACGTCATCCTCTGTTGTCCCCTTCTCCTCCCACATTCAATCTTTTCCAGCATCAGGGTCTATTCCAATGAGTCAGTTCTTCACATCAGGTGGCCAAAGTACTGGAGCTTCAGCTTTAGCATCAGTCCTTCCAATGAATATTCAGGACTGATTTCATTTAGGATTGACAGGTTTGATCTCCTTGCAGTCCAAGGGACTCTCAAGAGTTTTCTCCAACACCACAGTTCAAAAGCATTAGTGAAAGGGAGAAATTAGTATACAGTTGTTAAGGTCCTGACACTGCATGTAAATTGCTGCAATAAACACCGATCATTTAAAAGTAAATATTATAACTGCTAGGGCAACCATTAAACTATCTTTAAGAAAAAAGTTAATGAGCCAATAGTGATTTTATAAAAATCAGTGATTTTTCAAATTTATGAATGTATAAATAAATTTATAAAATTTTATGAATTTATAAAAATAGTCTAAGGACTTCCCTGTCTCTCAAGAGTTTTCTCCAACACCACAGTTCAAAAGCATTAGTGAAAGGGAGAAATTAGTATACAGTTGTTAAGGTCCTGACACTGCATGTAAATTGCTGCAATAAACACCGATCATTTAAAAGTAAATATTATAACTGCTAGGGCAACCATTAAACTATCTTTAAGAAAAAAGTTAATGAGCCAATAGTGATTTTATAAAAATCAGTGATTTTTCAAATTTATGAATGTATAAATAAATTTATAAAATTTTATGAATTTATAAAAATAGTCTAAGGACTTCCCTGGAAGTACAGTGATTAAGACTCTACCTTCCAATGCAGGGGGCATGGATTTGATCCCTGGTCAGGGAAAAAGGTTCCACATGCTGCAGGGTGTGGTCAAAAATTTAAATAATAAATATGGTTGCAG